>JAJEKB010012419.1:0-22836 GCA_022393335.1 Macrotrachela quadricornifera | reverse complement strand
AAAAAAACATTTCTTTAAATTAACTTACAGTAAAGTATTCATCTATATCATTTCTAATACATGATGATTGAAAAAAGAATTTTACTCTTTTCCATAGTTTACAGTAAAACCATTAGTTATTTCATTTATAGAAGATAATTTAATCGATGCATTTATACCTTATTCTATTATTTATTTTTGAAATGATAGGTACTTTCTAAAATTATATTTATAGTCGCCTTATCTCATTTATCGAGAAACTTTTTTTCCTTTCTATATATATATAATGATGAGAAATTTTTTTCGTTTATGTTTGAAGCAATTAATATTAGTCGGAGGTCCATTTATGTTAGAATTCGAATTAGACATCTTATGTCATTTTTATGCATTATTTTCCTTGTTTTTCGAAGATGATTACTTTTAAAAGGATTTCATCTTATACATTATTGAAGAAAAAGACTTTCCGACTTCTTCTCTTTTAATTGGTAAAAACCATTGGTCACCATCTATTATCTTTCTCGAGATATTCACCTTATACTCACTACTTTCTAATTCTGAGGCCGACAATAGTTGTTTGTTTTGAGTATTTTCTGCATGTGCAATGCAGGTCAATTAATATTATTGCACAAAGAATGTGTATAAGCATTTATCCCAGCGAATATTAGTTAAAGACATTCTTTTCAGAAAGCATAATGAATAAAAAATCTTCCAAAATTAAGTTTTCAATCGATAAGAACTGATTACAAATGTGTAACTGATATTATCTTACGAAGTAAAAAATTTTTACAAGTTCATATATAAGTCTATTACTAATACATCATCGAAAACAAAGTATATTTCTTAACAAGCTTTGCTCTCGAACTTCTGTTATGTCTCTACAGTCACTAATAGGCAAAAAATCTTGAAACTCTGTATATGAGCTATTCTAATTGAGACCTTGATATGGGCAAAGTTTCACATCAGAACTTGAAACCCTAATTTTATGAGAGAAATGGAATCTCATAAGGAAATTTTAGTAAAAAGTCAATATCTCAATCAAATCCCAATTTGGGTCTAAACCAACTTAGGGTATATCACTTCTAGCTATACTCTATCTAACCATTGTATTCGCGACCGTAAAGCTCTTTGACACCTCAGATGGTTCCCTCGTAAGACGAATCAGTTGTGCTAAATTCATTATGTTACTAATTACTATAGTAATTTTATAACTCAATTTATACTAAAATAGTACCTTATACACACTTACGCAAAACTTAATGCCAGATTTAAATGTATCCATTTTCATTTATCCGAATATCACTGTAGCGATTATTTGCATCACGTACAATCAAAGAGTTAAAAAACAATTCTCATGTATTTCGTATCATTTAGTATTAATACATGCTATAATTGTTAAGTCGAAAGGCTGTGCAACAACAAGAATATTCACGACAGCAATACAACATAATTGATGTCATATTCAATAAATTACAATTGATATCTGTTATAGTTTCGCTCTTGCAATTAGCCAACAACTGTGTCTTGTCTCTGTAAATTAGATATAACATCAAAATCACAATAAACGACTGACATGCATTGGATAGAAAAAAAAGATCACGTTGAAAGAAAAAAAATTATTCATAGTGCTACTAATAAAGCTTTATCATACCTTGTCACTAATACTGCATAAACAAGCTGTAGTAGTATTCATACCGAGTACATATAAATACGAATAGTATGCATTCTCATGATATTAGTACCATATTCAATATTTATTCATTTTACCAAATTTATACATAATCAATAAGCCTTTGTACACTCCTATTGCTTGGTTAAAAAATACAACTAGCTTTTTTTTCTCAAATTACTAACATCAGAGAAGAAGTATATTTGGTATTAGTTAGAATGCTCGCTATCAACTCCTCCCCCTTTATTCAGAAAAAGACTCACTTTATATATATCAATGAAACGGGGAAAATAACACACTATAAAATACCGAGAAAAATCCGCAGAAAATAACATGGACAAAAGAATAATAACCAGAAGAGTGGTGGTATAAACTCACACTCGTGAAGGACATGAAAAAAGAAGAAGTGAAAAAAAGAATGCTAAGAATCCATAATCATAGAGAAGAGAAAAGAGAGAAAAAAAGCATATGTCAAGTTCGAGTCATCTATATATGATGACAGAACGAGGAAAAGATGGAAAAAAAGATTGTCTCATATCGTAAGAATACGGATCTAGATAACAGTGTATAGAATGGTGAATAGTTGAATTTAAGGTTCAAGTTTTACACATATGGTGTTTGTGGTTGACTGGCAAGATCAAAGATCAAGAAAAACAAGAGATTAGAAAACTTGATTGCTTACATATCAACATGCAACCAATTAAGAATTTTCGAATTTAGCCTTTCTATCAATCAGATTCTTTCAGCCCCAAAGTCCCATCAATCAGATATTTCGAAGCTGGGACTTTTGCCGAATCAGATGCTTTCAGCTCTAAAATTTACCCAATCAAGGTTTTTGACAACAGTCTTTCTACCAATCACATTTTTTCAGCTCAAAAGCTCGGCCGATCAGAGGTTTTGATATCGAACTTTCGACGAATCAGATGGGCAGCTCCCGAAATTGACGGTTTGGATTGAAACATCAAAAAATCCAACGAATTAGAGGAAACAAAGTTTGAACAAAGATAAGCTAGGTTGAGGTATGAGAATCTAAGACTGATTATCAAAACTACCACTCAAGAAAATTCCATTAAATAGACGATGTTTAAAGGAAAAGGCAATGCTCTATGTTTTTGAAGTTCCTGCAATACTATGTATCAAATGAAATAAACAATATACTTATGTTGACTGAGATGCAAAAATACTAAAAGTATTTCATGTCTATATCTGTTTTATATATGCTTTGGATAAAACAAGCTTTACTGAATCTAATTACATTTCGAAGATGAGAGGAAATGATAGCTAGATAGCATTTGTTGAATTGACTTACGTCGATGATATAGTGCAGTTAAAGTAACAGAATAGTTTGATATATGGAGAATGTTGAATCTTTTGTGTCTTGTAATTTAGCAATCAGCAAAACGACATTCGTCGCATTCAACGTTACAACCGATTTTCATAGTATGTTGACTTTTTCTAGAACACTCTGTAAAACTCTGGCATTTGTCTCACTATATTTTTTCATATTTAGCATTTCTTATTTAATCATTATGAAGATAAATGTTGCTCATCACTATTCTAGCTTTATCAAGAGTTATTTCAGTAGTGGATCTGGGATTGTGAAAGGAAGAAGGGATTATAGAGAAAAATCATTTTTTAAGCTAGTCAAAGGTAGTACGGACTAGGTTTTCACACACATTTTCTCGGAAAAATCGAAAAAATTCTCGAAGGAAGGGACGATAGGTCCATAGATCTCCCCAAATCCACTAGTGAGTTATTCGAATAACATCTCTAAGGTTGGTCACATTGAGATAGATTGAAAATGGCATGAAAAATGAAATTTGTACTTATTTCATCTGAGGAGTCCTTCTCAAAAGAGATACAATTTCTTTTTTATACATAATTAGCAATAAATGTGCAAGAAAATAATCTTGGTGAATCATTTAGATAGCCTGACTATTTATTATTGTCGTAGCTATTTGATTCGATTACAGCCATATAAAAATCTTGTAGCCATTTAAACATTTGCATAGCTATTTAATTTATTCACATGGCTATTTAAATCTATCACAACAATCTCAATAGCTTACAGCTATGTCAAATTGCCGTAGCCATTTAAACATTTGCATAGCTATTTAATTATTCATATGGCTATTTAAATCTATCACAGCAATCTCAATAGCTTACAGCTATGTCAAATTGCCGTAGTTATTTATACATTTGCATCGCTATTTCATCATTTACATGGCTATTTAAATCTATCACAGCAATTTGGATGTCTTACAGCTATTCCAAGTTGTCATAGATTTTTCATGATTTGCATTACTATCTAATTGTTCGAATGACTATCGAACGGCCTTGATAGAACGAAAATATTTTTTTGTGTACTATTTATATAGTAAAGTATCTATTAAGTGGACATCTCCGTATTACGAAACGAATTTAAGTGCTTCTTTTTAACTATATACCAATTATTTATACCATTCTTTCGATTTTTCTTTTGACCAGAGAAAAACTATACCACAATTTGCGACTTGAAACAATAAACAAAATACTGAAAAATATCTATTTATTCCTACAACCATGGAAAGCGCATACTTCATTCACATTACTAATAAAATAAATAATCTACTCAAATATTTATCCTACGTTAATAATTCTTCAACGAGCAGAGATGGTGAAATAGATCTGTGTTATTTAGAAAATGTGATCGTTAAGTTATATATGCGTGTTCTTTTTCTAAATATCTATACGATTTTAAAATAAGGTTTAAAAATTTGGTAGAAGGAAGAGGAAAGATTTGAAAATTCGAATGTTTCTATAGTCTGATGTACCTTATCAAGCCATTTAAATATGCTGAAGGTCCAGGTTTGTCTAGATAGCTAGAGGTTTATGTCGATGACTACATTAAAAGTCTTTTGAAATAGTCAGATATTCAAGCTTGCTGCTTTCCGTTGTGTCAAACGTTTTTATACATTTTTAAAACTCATCAGAAATTTATTTCAAAGTGTTCATTTTTGCGAAGTATAGAAAAAAAAGCGAAAAAAAATAAACGTGATTATTTTACAAATTGTTGTATTAGTAACTGTATAATTATCAACATTATCTACACCTATTCATCCATAAAACTTACATGTCAAATCTTGTTTGTTCCTTATCCTGTGATCTAGATTCAACTTTTTAGTTGGAAAATTGTTTATAGGAGATTTATAAATATCTAAATGAACAGTGATTAAATATAAAATATAATAAACAAAGATTTTGTGCTAATAATAGATATTCAGATAGGAAGCGAATGTTTTGATTATAGTATAACATAATTTCCTTTTACTAAGGATGAGCATTATTGTGGCACAATGTTACTTAATAGATACATGGTGAAGAAATTTCACACTCGGAGATATTGGGTTACCTTCTTAAACATTTGAAATTATTTCTTTTTTTTTAAATTTCTTTTTGTATCTTCCTGGATGAAGTTTAAGACAGTTATAGATGAAAAAAATCAGAATGCACAGTAAAGTGCTATGCAGAAGAAATGGAATCGATTCGGGTTTTTGAAAATTCAAACTAAACAGAATCAAAACCGAAGGAATTTCGAGGAACGCTAAACCGAATCGATTCAAACTTATAAAAAAACTAAAACAAATATTAGAAGAAGTTGGTCAATGGCATTGATTAGCATTTTCTTTGAACCAAACCGAAACTGAAGTCGGTTGGAAAAGTTGCGAACGGAACCGATCAGTTCGATTCGATTCGATCCAAAAACCAAACCGGTCCTATCTATGTTTTGTAGCTATTCCAAATAATTTAATGTAATTGCTGTTTGGTTTAAATTGCTAGCTAAATACACTGAAAAAGTGTCAAAGCATTTAAATAGCTATGACTTTTATAACTTGCTAAGTTCCATTAAAAAGTATCTCTTTCGAGAAGCTACGCATCTGAGGTGGATTGTTTGAGCTATTTTGTTCAAATCTAAACTCAATTGCGGCATACATCCTTTCTGCATTGATGTTTTCATGCCAATTCGCGAGAAGAAGAAGTAGTACACAACAGGAAGTAATTTTATCTACAGAACGAATCTCATAAGTGAAAATATACGGTATAAAAATCGGGCTATATCCTTAATATTCTAACTAAGTACATGATAGAATCATGTTTATTAAATATTTCTTGATTTTCTATTGTTTATACGTTCATGATTACTAATATATTGATAATAGCTGTATGGTACCGTTGGAATAAAACTGTTATGCTGAAGACTCGTATAACTGTTGTCTTTACAAGTATTAACGTCTGATTATACTATACTATTTATTGTGACTGAAGAACTTATTAAGTAAAGTAGACTTGAATACTGGTGATTTGACTCTCCTTACAACTTTTGGTTGAAAGTTAATATTTACTTTAAATTATTGAGCTAAAAGACAATTGTTTCTTGCTCTCAAAATTTCAAAAAAACTCGCGTCGCTCTTCAAGGATAGAATTTATATTTCGGTCTTGTAACCGTCGGTATTCATAGAAATAATTCTGCCTTATATAATCGAAAGTTAAGTGAGTCAAACTGACGAATGTTACTTGTATATTTACCGAAATGTGCTTGACAAGATAGAATGAATCATGAATAACACGACGATAAAAAACTTTAATATTTTTGTTGCGGCTCAAGCAAACGAGCTGATTTTCTTATCAGTAATAGACACATGTTCAGAGTTTAAATCACTAAAGACATATCTAAAGAAATCCTTTATTAATTATATTGTTTTTTTATCTGCAAAAAAGGAAAAAAAAATTTTGTTGAGATCACTAGTGGTATTTAGCAAAGGACCTCTCTAGACATGTCATTGTCGATATAAACTTTGAACATTTCTCTATCATTGATAAAAAATCAGCTTATTTGCTCGAGCCGCAGTGGGGCCATTTGATACACGTAGAAAAAAGAACAAACAAGTGATTGCTTTTTTATTTACAATTTATTCTTCATTTATTTAGTATTTAATAGAGACGAGCGCAGCTGTTTCATATTTACATTAAACTGAAATATTCAAACCATATTGATATGAATAATAATATGGTAATGTCGTATTCTGATAAAAAAATATTTTATTGTTGTATGCAAAAAAAGAAAATGTCTTTATACGAAGGAAATAATTAATGTAAAGGATGGACCATAAATAATACGGTGACAAAAAATTTAAATATCTTCATTGTGGAATTAGAATGCTCGTTACCAACTCTTTTCCTTTATTCAGAAAAACACTCACTATTATTGACGGCACGCTGCATAGGCGAGAGAAGGTAATAAAAAGTTATTGCCTCCCCTGATATTAACGCATTTTGATAGTTACTAATTAAATTGATTAGATAAATTTTTGAAAAACGAAAACTTACTGTTACTACCAATTTAAAAATCTTTATTGCCTCCCTTAGAAAATCAGCTTGCGCCGCTAATACTCACTATATATACCAACGAAACGGAAAAAATAACACACTATAAAATATTAAGAAAAATTCGAAGAAAATGACATGAAGAAAAGGATAATGATTAGAAGAGTGATGGAATAAAGTCGCACTCGAAAAGAACATAGAAAAAAAAGAAGAGAAGAATCCATGATCATAGAGAAGAGAAGAGAGAGAACAAAAGCCTATATGAGGTTCTAGTCACTTATATAAGATGACAGGACAAAGAAAAGATGAAAAAAAAGAAATGTCTTATATCCTAACATCTCCTTTCTTATGGCAGATGAGCGCTTCATCTGCTCATCAAAAAAAAACGAAAAAAAAATACTCAACAATATTTAAAGAAAGACATGTAAGTGTAACTTAACAATCAACTAATGAACAAATGAAAAGTTAGAATAAATAGAAATAATACAGTTCGATAGTCAGAATAACTTCTTACATTAATTGGTGATATCTATCACACTGAAACAACAATAAAAGCGGCAATATCGATAAAGCTACAGAAGAACGTAAATAGAAATCTCATGTGGAAATTGTATGGTGATCTGTCTTTTGAAATCGATGTATATCGCTGTCGAACGAGTTATCCATCAATAAATTGCCATTTGTACATATTGATTCTTAAAGACTGTAATACAAACATTGAATGTATTGTTTTTTTCTAAACGTTCGTCGATTTATGCTTCCCTCAACGATCCAACAGAGAAAACAAATCTGTTCAGCCATATAGAACGATCGATTTGTAGTGATATTGTAAATCATCGTATTCGTAACAGATGTGAAGGAATCATAAACTGCTGTCTGTAAATAATGATTCTATAGAAATCCATGAATATTCTCATTGAAAGCAAAATTATTCAATGATCATAGTAGAAACTGTTGACAACCAGTTAAAGCTATGATTACATATATAACGAATAAACCAAAATAGAAACCATGTGTCAAACTATTTATTGTCCGGTCCGTAGTGATGTCAGACGACATTAATAAAAATTAGAAGTCAACTCGCATGGTAAGAATTGTGTATTTCAAATACCATAATATACGTTTGTAATGAACTACGGTTGATCCTATACTAAGATTCGCCATAGATTGTAGTTGACTTGTTATGTATTGAATCATTAATTGTTTGCTTGATTCGGTGGTCGATTTGTTTTGATTGAAGACTTTCATCTAATTGTGAAAATGTAGAATCATTTTTTGCTTTAGCTTTATCAAGTCATTCGCGCAATGTATCGATTTGAGTATGCTTTTCTGCAAGTTTGCGATGTAGAGATTCTCCATATTGATGTTGTTCGGATATTTTTTCTTGTTTAAGTCGTTCAATTTCTTGTCGAAATTTATTCTCTTGAGATTCATATTGAGTTTATAAATGATCAATTTTTTTTTATTTTCTTCAATTTCTCTAGTTAATTGTTGTTGTAAATGATTATATTCATGTTCTTTTTGTCGATTTAACCCAATTGTTTGTTTCAATTGATAAATTTATTTTTCAAATTGTTTACTTTCGTTGTTATATATTGAAATTGTTTCAATATTTGTTGTTGTATTTGTTGAGTCAACACTGACAATTTCTTCACGTCATAATTGTTCATTACCAGTTTCAAATTGTTGAATATAACATTTATATTTCTTTCTTTCACCTAATTGTTTATGATATTTTTCATCAATATGTTTTAAGTCTTTTCCGCATTTTAAAGGGACTGTGTTAATTGTTCATGATATTGGATCAAATCTTCTTGTTCTTTTTGGGCTTCTTTAGCTAATAATGTATTACTATGTACTTGTTTTTCCAAACGAGCATTATCAATTTATAATTTTTTTATTTGTTCACTTAATACTTGCAGTTAAACATTTATTGAAGCGCCAATATTAATAAAATTTGATGATTTGTTATTATTGAGTTAACTGTTGATTTAAATGAATGTTTTTATCTGTAAGATATTTTAGTTATAATTCAAGTGTTTGAATACGTTATTATTGTTGAGATTGATTTACTTGTGTTGGTTCATATTTATCAGGACATCTAGGACAAATGAATGTTTCTAGTTACATGTAAACAGTCAATACAAATTGTATGAGAACATACGGTAATTCTGTAATGATACCTGTATATACAATCAGAGCAAGGTGTAGTTGATTGATCGATTCGGTGACTCATACTGTTTTGGTGATAAATTCGACGATTGACGTAATTTTTCTTTTTTTCTAAATATTTCTTCTTATTCTTCAATAGTAAAAGTGAAGAAATCTGAACACAACAACAAATATTGACTAATAATAAGACTATTGTCGGATCCGTTAGTCTGTTGAAGATTATAAGTCAATAAATTTGGCCAGTACACCAGTTAGAATGCTCGTTACCAACTCTCTCTTTATTCAGAAAAACACTCACTATATATATATACCAATGCAAGGGGGAAAATAATACACTATAAAATATCAAGAAAAATCCGAAGAAAATGGCATGGGCAAAAGGATAATGACCAGAAGAGTGGTGGAATAAAGCCACACTCATAAAGAACATGGAAAAAGAAGAAGAAGAGAAGCGAGAGAGAACAAAAGCCTATGTCAAATTCGACCTATCTATATATCAATAATGACAGAACAAAGAAAAGATGACAAAAAAGAATGTCGTATGTCCTAGCATGTGGCTTGAGCAAATAAGTTGATCTCTTATTATCAATGATAGAGACATGTTCAAAGTTCATATCTCTAAAGTCATGTCTAGAGAGGAGAGACCACTTGCTAAATATCACTAGTGATGTAACCCTCAAAGTTTTACTTTTTCACGGATAGAAAAAAAACAATATACTTAACAAAGGATTTATCTAGGCATGTCTTTATCGATGTAAAGTTTGAACATGGGTCTACCATTGATACAAATATTAGCTCGTTTGCTCAAGCTGCAATGAAGATATTCAAAATTATTATCGCCGTGTTATTGTAACCCGACTCTATATAAATTACTCTCTTCATATTTTGAAGAATCTCTTCTATTATCATATTTTTATCGAGAGGCAGAACTTCTTTTTCGCAGAATGTTTTATTTTCATCTTTTAATGTTGTGTTTGATGTTACGCGAGCCTGATTCATAACTTCAATCAAACTCATTCCATAAATTATAATTCAACGAATATCAATCAAATTCATTTTCATCTATAAACTAATTAATCATTGTAAAACTATTCTACTCGATTGAAAATAACTGAAAACTCAAAAATATTAAGAAGGAAATTTATTCTACACCATTTAAAGAACTGTCAATCGTGTCAGTGCTGCGAAGACAATTGATTTTGGGATAACAGTGAATAAAATTGCACAAAATTTAAGTCTCTACGAATGTAATACTCTAAATCGAAATGAAACTCATTGATTAATAACAACAGTCAAATTCGAAAGCTTGTTTGAATATCATCGTGACATCAGCAGGTTATTAGCCGCAGTGAACGTTACTGGCTACTTGTTATATGATTTATTGGATAAGTGTGATAAAGCATGTTTAACATAAGATGTCATTTTTAAACAATAACAAAAAGAAGATTACATTGACACTTTAAATATATCTCATTTGAAATAAGGAGAAAAAAGTATCAGAATAAAATGAGTGACTGCGTCATTTTTCTATAGATTTTCTTCTTTTTATTATATATCTACAGAATATGGAGATATCTTTGATTTCATTTGACTGGATACAATGTCGATTACTTTATCAAATCATATAATTTTAATAGGAAATGATACAAACAAATTTTTTCGTATTGAAACCTAATCTGAAAATCAAGTTCGAATAAGTAAAATTAGTTCATTTGTAATTTCAATATAACACTTGAAGAAAATTATTAGCAGAATCCCTGCTGAATTAAAATGTGAAACACGATATAATGGTTATTGCCGATTGTAGGGAGATCAAATTTAACTAGAAACCTATAGATATCCAACCCTCCTAGAATAGATGACTACTTTCGTTCATCGACTCTAATACAAGATCACGCAATAATTAATGAATTACGAAAATACAATGTTTTTTTGAGATATTGCTTCGTATTACACAACACAGGAAATTTTTAAACAAAAATAACAGTTTTTTCAGTTCAAAATATACGAAAAACATTTTAAAAAAAAGCTATTAATCATTTGTAATTAATTATCGTTAATTAATCACAGTCAATTATGATTAATTAGCTAATTCGCTTCCATTCATAATAGTCAATTAATTATCATTAATTAGAGCTAATTAATTAAAATATTGATCATAATCTGTAGAAAAGTAACGAGAATGGGTTCAAATTTCTACTCTCATTATAACTTCAACATTTCTTTTAGATCATATTTCACAAAAATTAGAGATAGCAATAACGTATATTCAAAAAATAAATGCATATGATAAAAATAAATTGTTAATATTATACATAAAAAATTTCTATAGAACTGTAAGTCGCATTAAACATTGAAAAATTTAAATTCTTATTTAAAATACGATAAATTTCTTTCGTCCTCTATATGAAAACTTTTCATAGGTTTATTTTTTCCATTCCATATTTTATTACATTTAAATAATAATCCAACATCTGTAACGTTATTTTTAACATCCCATATTAAATTTTCTTTTCATTCTTACATTTAACTGGGTATTTTTCTTTTCCTTTCAATATTGATTCTTAGATAGTATTATTTGATCAAACATGTCATATGAATCGTGTGGTACTATGATTATCGATGAAATCGAGTAAAATTAATTAAAAAAAAAAGTTTTAATAGAAAATATTATTTTTTTTTAGACGATTATCAATAGCTTATGATAAAGCAAAAGAATATATTTCAAAAATAACATCAGGTATTGAACAACAAATTGATATATGGCAATATCGTCGACAAATCATACTTGATCAATTAATTCAAATGAAATCATCATCTTCATATGATTTTCTTTTACCTAAAACACAACGTATTAATGAATTAGCACTTGAGGCTGTTGAAGGTTTGGAGAAAAATAAAAACAGAAATATTTAATTTGATGATTATTATTATTATTTAGCATTATGTCGAGTTGATTTATTAATTGAACAAATTCTTCGTATTGATCCAAAATCACGTAGTATTCCAACATCAACATCATTTTCAACACGTACATTAGATACAAATCTATCATTAAATCATATTCGTCATCCAACTCCTTCATTAATTAAACAACAACAACAACAACAACAACAACAGCAACAATCGATTCCAAATGGAAAATTAAGTGGATTACAAACATTACCTGTACCTGTAATAAGAACACAACAATCAACACCATCCGGTCGTTTATCAACAGTAATTCCTCAAGAAAAAATTGGTTTTAAACCAGTCGCACAACAAACACCATCAAATAGTTTCGAAAATCTAGCACGACCACCATCTGTTCATTCGCAAACCAATATTCCTTATTCAACAATTGAACGAAATCATTTTGTAAGTTTATTCATTTTTTTTGCATAATAGCAAAGATAAATTTAAGATTTAGCATTCATAACAAAGATTCAAACAAGCTTTTAAAGCTATTTATCTGACACTGATATAGGTCATACTTTTCTCGTCTGCATATTATCATTTTCAATATGATAGAAACTAGATATAGAGCTGTATTGTTTACCGTTGAAAAGAGGAGATCCAGCTGTATAGAGTCCTAACTTATAGTTCTCGGCGTTCAAGAGTTATACACATTCTATTCGAAATTCTTAGATGATTTTTCAATGAATTGCTGTGAAAATAGAAGTCTTTGTATTGCATTTTTCTTATTTTATGAAATATCAATTTTCGAACACTTGCTTCAATGATGAATACCGCAGATCTTTATCTTGTTTCTATCAAAATTTATTCAAAAAATATCCATTGCAAATATATAATTCACAAATGTTTTCTTTAATTAGCATATTTCGATTGATACGATTATTCTTATCCTATTAATAACATAAGTCATAATCGGCAAGTACAGTGAAATTGAAAGAGTTTGCAATCTATCGTAAACCGACCAGATCTAGATAAAATAGGAATATTTAATATTCATTATAATTCTACATTTCAATTCAGTCTCGTCCAGTAGTACAATCTTATGATACACGTAAACCACAAATGGATCATGTACCTTCACCTTTTATGAATTCTTCAGCTAATCATCAACAACAACAACAACGATCTCGTATGTGATTTATTTGATTGAATATAATTGAGAATTTATGTTGATTATAGGTGGTAAAGAAAAAATAAAATTACAACGTATTCCACCTGGTACAATATGGAATGAAGCTAAAATTGATATAATTGATTCATTATCAGGATTTTATGTTGAAAATCTTGATCCAAAAGTTCATGAAAGATTTTTTCAAATGCAAGAAAGTCTTCAGTAAATGAAAAAAAATTGAAATAATTATTTAAGAAAAAAATTCTTTCATTTTATTTTAGTGCTTATTATGATAATTTAGAAAAATCTAATGAATTAATGTCATTAGATAATATTGCTATTGGTGATTTTGGTGTAGCAAAATATAGTGAAGATGATCGATGGTATCGAGCACGTTTAATAATGTGTGAAGGACAAAATGAAATAAAAATTGTTTTTGTTGATTTTGGAAATATTGAAATTAAATCTATTAAAGATTTTTTTCCACTTCATAAAACATTTACAGATTTACCAGCACAAGCTATTGCTTGTAGTTTATCTCAAGTAAGAAAAAGAAATATAATTATTATGTTTGATTTTTTTTTATTATTTTATTTTAGGCTTTTCCTCGTTCACAAAATGAAAATGATACAATATGGCCAGAAGAAACAATTCAAATATTTAAAAGAGAAGTAACTAATAAAGTAGTCAGAGTCGAATTTGCTAATCCAGAAGAAGGCACCGAACAATGGTAATATTTAATATTTTCAATAAATATTTTGAAAAATAATTTTCTTTTTATTTTATAGGCCTTTACATTTTGTTAGAATTATTGCTGATAATCAGGTAAAAAAATAATTTTTATATCTAAATTTTACTTAAAATTATTCATATGAATTATTTAGTCCATAGTAAATATACTTAGTCTTCAACAGCGTATTGATCCAAGACCAAATCATTTTATTGCTGAACAAATGGCACCTTCACTTAGTCAACAAGAATATATTCTTTTCAATGTACCTATTAGTGAAGATGATTTTGAAAAATAATATATGTTAACAATTGAATAATTTCATTTTTGATTGTCCGTTTATTAACGACAAAAAAACAAATTTTCAGTATTTTCTTTGTGCGTGTGTGTATGTTTTCACTTTTACTATGTAGTACAACTATGACTATTTCCTTTCAAATTTGTTCATTTGTGTGTGTGTGCGTGTTTATTCCAAGAGAAAAAAAAAAGAACAGATTCCTATGAAATGATTTATATATATATACATGTTTCAGATTTTTGTATTTATATGTCAATAAATCAATAATTGTATTTTATTTTCAATGATTAATAAGAAGATAAATACGAATATTGATAGTCATTAAATTAATTTATCCTATTGTTAATTATTCAAATTCATTAATAATCAAAGTATGTAGGATAAATATATTAGTTTTTTGGTTTATTATTACAAATTATATAAAGATAGGATACTGGTTTGTTATCTCTCTGTTTTAATGAGTAAAGTAGTATTGAAAAATAAAAAAAAATCATGCCGAGAGATAATAAATCAGTAAAATAATTTTCTTTTATCTATAAGTACATGTGCGCGCGCTTTCTTTCATACTGAACAAAATTCTATATATACACAAATAACTTGCATGATAGATCTGTTAATAAAGTATAAATTTTTCTTGATGAAACATTGGTTTATTTCTTCTATTTTAGTTATTTATAATTAGTCTTATGTTAATACTTATATCTTTTATTTTCTTTCAGATATGTCGTCATTGAATGATTTAAATAATATTGAAATACTCGATGATATAGAAAATCTTCTATTTTTGTGTGATCGTCTTAATAATCGTTTAATTCAAGTAACATCATATGTTGATGAAGTTAAACAAACATGGATTGGTAAACGACGATCAATTGAATTAGATTCAAACATATCTCCTATAATAGCTCAAAAAGCTGTTAAATATAATAAAGTTCTTTTAAATGTTGCTGAAAAACTTGCAGTTGTTGAATTACAAACAGAATCATTACATAATCTTCATTCATCTGTTACAAATGTATCATCAACTAATAATGAAAAACGATCAATACAAAATTCTGTATGTCCTCCAACATCTTTAGTTAATCATTCATCAACACATACACTTCCAACTAATACACCTATAGTTAAAAATGAATCAATAACTAATGGAATTCGTTTACAACGTGATATAATTCCTACAACAACAACAACACGTTCATTAAGTGTTGGTACAAATTCATCAATGAATACTTTTACTGCAAGAAATACATCAACATTATTTAGTGAAACAGTTTCAGTAAAAACACCAACAGAACAACAACAACAATCTGCTTTTCAACGACCATTATCTATTCAAGATAATCATATTAATTCTCAACAAAGTAAATCAACTTCACAAAATCCACTTATTCTACATACACCTTCATCAAGAATTACGTCAAATGGACAACAAATTTCTCATTCATCTGATTCATATTCATGTATATAATCTTACATTTCATATAATTATTTTTATTTTAATTCTTTTAGCTATAACAGTAAATGAATCAAATATACCTGATAATAAAATTCGAGTTAAAATGCAAGTTATTCCAGCTGGTACTATATGGCGTAATGCTGATATACCTATTGTTGATCATCCATCAGCATTTTTTGTTTCAAATCAAGATCCACGTGTTGCTGAACAATTTAATATAATGTCTTTTGAAATGAAGTATAGATGAAAATAATAATGACAATATATATTAAATTTTTCTTTTCCTTTAATTTATATTTAGTAATCATTATAATAAACCTGTAAATACAACTACACCATTACAAAATATATCAATTGGTGATTTTTGTGTAGCACGATTTAGTGAAGATCATTTATGGTATCGAGCACGAGTTGTTTTGAATAATAGTATGTTGTTAGAAAATAATATTAATGAAAACAAAAATAATGTTGATTATGTTTTAGATGAATCTGTACTTATTGTCTTTATTGATTATGGTAATTCGGAATCGAAACCACCGAATGAAATTTATCCATTAATTGAATCTTTAGCACGTTTACCAGCTATGACAGTTGCTTGTACATTACATGAAGTAAGATTTATTTATTAATATTATTATTATATTCATTAATCTTTTTTTTCTTTTAGGTATTTCCAAGTAATGAAAATTTTTGGACACAAGAAACAACAGATGTATTTAATACGATTGTTAAAAATCGTATTGTTGAAGTTCATTTTCAACAAGGCATTGGACAACAATGGTAAATAAATAATTTAATATTTAATTATCATTAATTTTTGCATTTTATTTTCTTCTTAGGCCACTTCATTTTGTTAAAGTTATGCTTGATGGTCAAGTATGTGTAAATTTAATTGTTTAAAAAAATTTATTTTATTTATGTTTATTATAGTCTATTGCTCAACATCCAAAATTAGCACCATATATAACACAAGCTCGAAATGAACAAATTGCATTACATTTTAATGATAAACTTACACCGATGGAATATATATTGTATAATGTAGCCGTTGTTGAATCGGATATTTATAATAATAGTAAATATTTGATAAAAAAAAAACTAATAGTAATGGTATTATTTTTTATTTTTAGATCTTCCATAATTAATTCAACAGACGAAAATTTATTTACTTAAAATACTCAGGAGTTTATGTTTCTTTTTTCTTCTTTTCATTTTGTATATGATAAACGAGAAGGTGATTTTTGTCTGATTTCATACATACAAAACTGAAAAACTAATAGATAACATGTATCAATGCAATGATTTTCCTTTATTTTTTCTTTTTTTTTTCTATGTTCTTGCAGATGTATCTATTTTTGTGTTTAAAAAGAAATAAAACGTGTACTTTTTTTTTGAAAAAGATTTTTTGCGACTTTTTAATTACATAATGGTAGCAAACTTGGTTATTTTATTCTAACTTTGTTGAGAAATTCTACAATTTCATGTCATTCACAAAAATAGAAAAATCTTGGTGATAAAGAAATTACATGGCGCGCTTTTTCGTAGATTATACTTTCATTTGAGTCTTTTCTTAAATGAGACTATTTAAAGTTTAAAACATAGTATGTTAAAAATTATGTTTCGAACAATTTGATTTGAAAAATACAATAATTCACTAGACTATGAGATGAAAATTATCCTGCTTACAAAATCTATGTGATCCCTACATCAATACACAAAAGATTTCATAAGTTAATGGATTCTAAAAAGAAGAATTTCTTTATAAATCATTATACACAGAGCGTACATCATATAAATCTAATGGGTGAGTCAGAATAAATGGCCCTCTCAGTATTTTCCATATATTTCACCCATATTCCAGTGTTTAAGAAAAAAGTTTTTCAGCAAAAGATTTCTCGTTAAATTCTCTACAAAACCTATATATTTTTATTATCTTAAATAATCTTTATCATTTTGTCATATATGATAAAATCGATTGGTCCAAGAAGCACAACTATCAGAGACAATATTATTCCTCGATCATTGTTGCTTTGGATGTCACTCTATTCAAAATAAAACAAAATATACCACAAGAAGCAGCGTGAAGAGTTCTACAATCTACGAACGAAAGTTTATTTTATTTCTGTACTTTTCATGTTCAAAACAACTCCAAATTCTGTGCGATCGGTTTTCATAACGACAAAAATTGACTGCAGATTTTTCCTTTTTTTGTAAATAAAAAGTATACAATTAAAATAAACTTTCGTTCGTAGATTGTAGAGCTTTTCACGCTACTTCTTGTGGTATATTTTGTTTTATTTTGAATAGAGTGACATCCAAAGCAACAATGATCGAGGAATAATATTGTCTCTGAAAGTTGTGCTTCTTGGACCAATCGATTGTATCATATATGACAAAATGATAAAGATTATTTAAGATAATAAAAATATATAGGTTTATAGAGAATTTAACGAGGAATCTTTTGCTAAAAAACTTTTCTTAAACACTGGAATATGGGTGAAATATATGGAAAGTACTGAGAGGGTCATTTATTCTGATTCACTCGTTAGAAGTTATTCAACAGATTTTCATGAATTATTGGCATAGAAACCTATTTAAGTCTATTTTGTGAGAACTATTCTTATGACCGCACTTCACGCAGTAATTGACTGACATTTCTATAATCGTATGTATTCTCGAAATATGATCACAACACTGTTTTTACAAAGGCATTTAGTTACTAGTAATGTCTTTATTTTTGAACAATATTAACGAATTTATTCATTTTGTAAAATGTTGATACTGTCAATAAAAACGATAAAGAAATGAATTACTTGTATTAACTAGTTAATTATATAACTCCTCATGATGTTTTCCTGATACTATCATTCCTATCAAACAATAATTTTCAATCATTTTCGTTCTTTTCATTTGATCATGAAACAATAAAGAGATAAATAATATTGTACTCATGAACCAGCTCTTCCGATCATGCCATTTCAGAAGACGGAAATTTATCATAGAATTCTGAGCAGTTTACTACTCGCTGTAAGCCAAGAATAGGTGCAAGAAATGATATTTTTCACTTAATAAAAGAGAATAGCAAGCGTTAGCTATGCTATCAAAAAAGGAATAGTGTTCCTTATTATCTGCTCACACTTGGCCAAATCTGTTTACTTAGTATTTTTCTACAGCAATCAGGTATGTATCGTTGCTGTCAACATTAACAATATCTTTAATTGACAATACTATATCTGCCGTAATTGCCGTGAATAACTATTCCTTATTATTTTGTTGCTTTTCAACTCCTATCCATGTCAGCTAGGCACATTTGTAATACAGTTACTGAATATTTGTCTATATGTATTGATACACCATTTATGTTATCTTATGGTGTATCACAGATCATATGTCGTGAATTATGTTCATTATCAGTGATGAATCATGAGAAAAATAATAATGAGAAGGAGAACAATATTAATATGGTGTTTCAATCGTAATACAAGTTTTTAGATTCTCTTATATTTTAAAGCAATGACAGAGTATTAAATCAAATTCTACAGGAAGCATATATCTACCAAGCCTTTGGGTATGAAAAACTACATGGGACACTAATTTTATCAATTATTGTCACAGACAATGGCAAGAATGATAAATTCTTATTCAACTGAAGCCTAATTTATTCAGGAGAATTCTAGTTTTTAGACTTCTCTTCTAAATCCAAGAGCTTGTTAAAAGGATTTTATCTACTTTCTTTTGATTTGAAAGAATTCTTTCATTTTGAATTTTAGAATATTTTGAATCAATAAGATAAAAGTAATGAAGAACAGAGCTATTACAATATCTAAGGGGTTCTTTTCTTGACGGTGAAAATATATCTTATTTACAAAAAACTACTTTAGTTCGCTTATTATTCATATATGTTCATTTTGTTTTATTTTCATGCTTGATTTTTCCTCTTCTTTTTCTAGTAAAATATCACGATAAGCTCCTAAGGATGATACTGTTTAATATAATGGCAGTAATAGCTTTTTCATAGACAATACAAGAGCAAGAAATATGTTTCATAATCGGTAATACTGAATCATAGAGGTAGATATTACATATAGAAAAAAAGAAAATGACTCAATAGATATATACGAGAGTCATTTTAAAGGAAAACAGAAGGAAGAAAAGCAAAAAAATCTGGTCCCTATGAGGATCGAACTCATGACCTCCGCGTTATTAGCACGGCGCTCTAACCAGCTGAGCTAAGGGACCATGTCAATATCTTTCGAAAAATCCTATTTCACTTTTGTGAGATTATACAGGATACGAATAAATTTTATTCGGTAATGACATCCTGACGAAAAATATTGATAGAAAATGAGCGAAAGCGGACGCATTCTCATCAAAACATGGAAAGTTTTCTTGATCAAGAAAAATGTGTTCTTGTAATTTGGCGAATGCGTTCTACATATGAAGTTTGGACCCTCCGAAAATGGGATATTCTTTTGCTACAAGATGAATTTCTTTTTTTACCTGTTCCATTATTTTATAATTATTCTTTATAAATTGTAGAGTTTTTCATGTTGCACCTTATAGTGTATTTGTTTTTCTAACAGAACAAAGTGCAGCCATTCATTATGCACAATGAGTTTTGAATGAAGCATACACACCCAACCATTCATGTCACGGCTTTTATTACAAAGAATTTTCAGCTACTATTTGAGTAGATTAAAATGATTAGAAATCGAAATATCTTTTTTAAATGAATATCACATTATTGATTATCAGGTTTCATAAATATCTATCGTGAGTAAAAAGAAAGAAGACGTTTCATTTTTCAGAATCTAAATAATCTGCATTTCAATAGAAGTAATAGTTTTAGCAGCTTTTTTACTTTGTAAATTGATTGCTATGGTTAGCACTGGACACCGAGGTTTCTTTTGGAATCTTTCCCATAGTTTCGAAACTATTGGAACTATTTAACAAAAGGATAGATCTCTTCGATTACAAAGAATATTCCGTTGGAATAGAGAATATCGACCTACAGAAGTATTCTTCTTACAAATATGTGTTTGTATTTTGCTCTTTATTCTCCATTAAAGGAAACTTTTTGATAGAATTGGAACTCTATTTTATAGATTGTTTCGATCGAATAAAAAAAAATTTACTGATGAAAGTATTCGTCTAATAGCAATATGTTTATTATTTTTTCGATCTTCTATAAATGGAACTTTTCGAACTATCGAAATAATTATAATTGACCGATTTGGTAAAGTGTTCCAGTTTATTAACAAGGTTTCGCTGCTGGAACTATTTGATTAGAATGCATGTATCTTCTAGATTGTGATTATTTTCTAGCTGTACAGAATGTTTCGTATAAATAGATTGTTTCGCTGGAATAGAAAAGTTCTTCGTGGAATTCATCGTTTAATATGAATATATTTGTTATTTTCTTTCATCTTTTATATAACTGATTCGTATACATTTTTTATTTAGTAAAGAACAGAAAAGTAGTGAGAACGGTGTTTTGATTTCTTAGAAGGAGCTTTAAGAATATGTCCTTCGAAATGTCCTGAAAGAAAAAAGAATACTCTATTTTTCTATGCTATTTGATTGTTTTTCAGCTATTATCATAATAATAATTTTTCGATAAAATCTGTTTTGTTTGCATAGATGCTGGTTATATGGGTACTGATGACTATTTTTTGAATAACTTCTAATAGAAACAAGATAACTGATAAAAAAACGGTTATTTATTTAAATAGAAGTTTCATTATAATTTATTATATGATTCTTAATATGTCAAAATAAAAAATAAATACATTATTCACTTGAGATCATACATAATATCGCTTAAAGATAAATTTAATTTTAAATGATTTAATATGTAATAACACATTAACTATGCTTGTATTTCTTCAATTGCATAAAGTACTTCTGACCAATTTCGAGCTATTGTGACGGAATTGACAAAATCAGGTTGATGCTTCTTAGCTCCTTCAATATTCTTCGGATCTGAACAAAACCATATTTTAATAATAGAAGATGGAAAATGACGTAAGACTTGCATTCTATCATCAATAATAATATTTACATTGTTATCATTAGCAATCTTAACTTTCTCTGCATATTCTAAACAATAATATGTTTTAATATGAGATAAGTTGTGTTGTTCTAACCATGCATTCGATTTCTGTTTGTAACTATCTTTGCATTTAGAAATGAATATAACCATATTTGAAGGATTCTCCGTTAATTTTATTATAGATTCTATAGCATTTTCAATTGGTTGATCATTAAGTTGATCTTTTACCACACCACCAATATCACAAGCAATGACAGTAATTGGATGAGCACTCATAATAATAAAATGTATCTGAAAGAAAAACATTATTAATAGATTCACAAAACCTAAATAGTTAAAAGGAATTTGTGATCATCTTACACAATAGTTACTCAGTTCATTTCAACAGCTGTCTAGAAAGAAGAAGTGGGACTGTCATTGAGATTAATTAATAAAAATTAGTCAGTATATAAGTAGTCAAAATTGAAACATTATATGTAAGTTGATGTTTGCAATTCATCTGCAAAAATCAAGTTTCTGTGCTTGATTCTGTATGAATGATGTAATTTCATTTTAATTTAAGATTCAACTGTCCAATAATAACGTACTATATCATCTGCAAGTGAGGAAATCAATGACTATATGTAGAAAGAAAATGTGTTAAAAATGTCGTTGTGAGAATTATTATATTTACTAATGTGTTCAGAGTGATCTCAAAGAACGAAATGCAAAAGAACAGCTAAAAATAGCGGGTGATGCAAAAGTTCTGCATTTATTGCCTTTTCATCTTCGTATTATGTACAAATATCGTAGACTCTTAGTTCTTTTTTCGTTCGAAAGTGTAGACGTTCACTACAAAACTGTATAAAAAAATTTGATTCAAAATGCTTATCAGAGGCTAAAGAGCTTTAAAAAGAAATGTAGAATGAAAAAGTACATTTCAATTTCTTTGAATATAGAATGAAGCTAGCAGAAATCGTTTATTTTACATGCAGCTAAAGTTTGCTGAGTCCTCTACAGAAATATATTACTTAAAACAGAGTATAGTTTCTTCGTTAGACATTATAGGAAAAA
>JAJEKB010012417.1:0-10060 GCA_022393335.1 Macrotrachela quadricornifera | reverse complement strand
TACTTTTTAATGCTCTTTCTAATGGTGGTCTCGAAATTAAAATTGCCTGTAACATGGGAGATAAAAACGCAGTTTTCAAAAATTCTCCATTGGTCCTCGTAGTCATAAGGTTTCGACTGTTTCTTAAATAAAAGTGAGAACAAAAAATAGCTCATTTTGTAGAGCACAATTTTCTCTATCGAATGGTATATTATAAAGAAAATTTTACCTTCCGTGGATGCACTGGGAATAGTCAAAAGAAAATTATCCCTACAAGTTTGAATATCAAAAAAAGCATCAATTTTAGACAAACCTGTTTTTAATAAAAATAGATAGCCTTGTCTCATTTTTGAGTTCATATTCGGATAGAGCACATCAGAATGCATATGAGTAGATCGATAGATCAGTTCAAGTTAACGATGGAAAGATGAAAACAGGATGCTAATAGTACAAGAATGTCTGTTCTTATAATTTTGACCAGAACTGTATAGTAATTGAGGACCTAAGGATAGCCCCAATATATAGCAATTAAGGACCTAAGGGTACCTCCAATATACAGTAGTTGAGGATCTAGGGTACTCCCTATATATAGCAGTTGAGGATCCAAGTTTACCCCTAACATATAGCAGTTGAGGACCCAAGGGTACTCTAAAAATATAGTACTTGAGGCGATGACTTGTGGAACGCAGGCTGATGACGGGTAGAATGATTACCGATCCATATGCGTTACCGCTGGACCGATTATCGTCACTGTTGCATCCATAAATGGCAGTAATTAAAACTAACCCCTGCTATATTTAATTGACTAACGATTATCTTCTTTGGGAAGCTAATATACTGAGTTAGAATTTTGATTTCTCTCTTTGAAATAGAATTGGAAAGTTGTATTCAAGTTACCAGATCAGCATGGTATATGTGTGCTGGTAGGGAGTACCAGTTAAATTTTCCGTTCCAAAGAATGAATAAGCGTTCCGTTCCCCGCTCCTGGAACGGGGAACGGATATGCATTCCCGTTTCTGGGAACGGGGAACGGGTATGCATTCCCGTTCCCAGGAACGGGGAACGCCGACACCCCTAGTAAAAGTCGAACATTAGCATTTAATTATTTGAAAAGTATACAAAGTTCTTATTTTATTGTTTCTTTATGTACGTTAAAAAAATGTCTATCGACAACTTTGCCTATTGTTGTTGGATTACAAGCACCAGAAAATGATATTATAGATTGCAAACAATTAGTGGACGATGTTTTATTAATGTTCAAACAAATGCGAGCTGAAAAGCCCGACGAAGGATTTAATGAAATACTTCATGATGTAAAACAATTATGCGAATTGTCGGGTAGGAGAATTATTCTTATGAAATAATTAAATGTTTAATGCGTAAAATAGCATACAGAATCAGTAAATTCCTATACGAGATAGAGTTTGACAATGTAATTCAATAACTGATCGATCCAAATTTTCAATCATATTACCATTTCCATTGAATTGCATAGTTCTGCCGAATCACCGAAAGCATTAGTTTAGTTTCAACACTACACCTTGCAAATTTTTTCAGATACTCAATTGACAGTAATGCGAACAACTGGTCGACTAAATTTATCGATCAAATGCACCAGCACAAACACCAGAAGAATATTATCGAATCAATTTATTTATTCCTATTCTGGATCATTTTATTTCATCTCCCACGGACCGATTCAGTGCTCATCAGTGGATGGCTTATAATATATCTACTCTTATTCCATCAATGATTGGAAAAAAATCTTTTGGTGATTTGAAAAATTCTATTAATTTTTATGAAGCGTATTTACCATCACCAAGTACGATTAAAGAAGAATTTCAATTATACAAACGAAAATGGCTAAATGAGCCACCAATCGATCGTCCAAGCAATGCTATTGATACTTATATTCATTGTAACAATATCTTCTTTCCAAATATTAAAGCTCTGTTACAAATTTATGCAACGCTACCAGTGACAACAGCGACAGGCGAAATAAGCTTTTCAGCATTAAAACTGTTAAAAATATATCTACGAACCCTCAAGATGAGTGAAAATCATTTGAATGGTCTGGCAATGATGTATATACATTCAATGATCAATATCGGTGTCGAGCAAGTTATTGACAAATTCTCAAAATGAAAGGTTACAAAATTCGAATTTCTTATATAATTTATTTGTTAATTGCTTTGTTTCGAAAGTGTTTTTTGTTGTTTGTATCTTTCTAAGGCATTTTTGTTGCCATATGGATAATGTGAAATTGAACAGATGATAATATAAAAAGTATTAGAAAAAGTATCTTAAAAAACATCAGCATTTGTTTTCGTTCCATTCACCGCACCCCCCTTCAAAATTTTCTGGATTCGCCACCGATTATCAAGGGTGTTCTACAAAAGTCCTCATAGAATCTCTCTCGGTTACCCATACAATAAGCAAGTTTCAATTTGCTGCCATCTGATTGGCCAGTTTTCCGACTATCAGAAAAGCGAAAGTGCTATTCCTAATAATAACTCTTGAGGACCTAAGGGTACCTCCATAGTATAGTATTTGAGGAGATAGGAGCTCTCCTTTATAATAGTGCGGGTCATGTTTCCATTTGTTGGTGATTCCGCCTTTAATCATTGACCTTAAAATCTGATTGGTCGAAGAAACGGACCAATGGGAGAGGTATCAGCCGTGACACTCGCCATTATATATATAGAAATTCATAATAAAAGGCCCCGGGTCTTTTATTATGAGAGGGGTGGGGGTTTATAGCTTTCGTAGATCAAGTAATTCGGATTTAATGATGCTGTTTTCAAACCCAAATTATTCAAGATTGAGCCGAAAATATCAGGTGTCGAGGTCTTATCAACACTGATATATATGAATCTTTTTCAGACCGCCCGCATAGACCTTTCCGATCTAATTATGACGTTGCATACTTTGCCGTGAGCTGCATAAAATCTTTAGTTTTTGTTCGAATAATCGACGATCTTAAACGAATGAATGTTTCCACAGTATTGGTCCAAATATCTGCTCAGTTCAATCTTGTGAATGGGTTAAGAATGAAAGTTTTTTGTAAGGTCCTAGTATAAATTGTTTCTCCCGCAATTTTTGTAATTCGATCGAGAAAGTGTATGAGAGTAGTCAGAAAAAGAGTTGCCTGCCTTAGTGTTGGTAAAACATCGGCAATTAATATTTTCGGCTTCGAAACGGCATCATTAGATCTGGGTTACTTGATATAAGTAGCCTGTACGAAAAAAAAACGTTCGTAGTCTCCCATGTATTCAGCTTCAATTCATACCCGAACAGTTCATTATTGTCTACCCATCACCGTTGATTTGCTCTATAGATCAATGTATGAATAGGAAGAATGTATGAGTGCTTAGTAATCGACGCCAACTCTAAAGACCGGCTTTGTGGAAAGATGAAGGCCGCTTTCTTAGGCGAATCGATTGTGGACAATGTGTGTTCGGAATCATTGATCTAACCACTTAGAACTATGTTCCTTGTTCAATATATACCCACGATAAAGCTCTACAGTAGCTAGTTAGAGGCCGGGCTCGCCATCTAAAAATAAGCGTGATTCGAGGAAAAATACGACCGAACACTTTCTAGCTTTTGTCGGCACCGCAACACTCGAATTCTCCAATGCATAATGAGTTGATTGTTTTCTTTTTCATCCAACCTTTTTTTCACATTATGAGAGAAGCAAAAGCTTGAATTTTCAAGTGGCAAATATATATTTGCTGCACAGAAAGAAGATCAAATACACTTGTATTATAGAAATCGCCATACGTGTATTTGCATTGGTAGAGCTCTGTTATTCTGAATATTCGACTGCAGTCTGTAATGTTTTCGTTGCTTTGAAGTTTTTTCCCGCTAATGCTCACATTTACTGCTCATCCCTGCCTGATCATGAGTCTTTCAATCAAATGTCAACATCTTCTCACTATATTCAGATCGATATAAACCAGTTACTTGTGCACCGGTAAGCGTTTTCTCTTTTAGAAAAAGGTACAGGTAATGTTTTTTTTAAGAAAGAGCCAGCTATTAAATATGAGAAAATTAAGCTAATTACGTGCGTTTTAGCTTAAGAGTGGATGAACAAGAAAATCAAAAATGTTCAATACAATGATACCTCCAAATTGGCTGGTTTCGTGATATGCGATGGAGGACGGCAAGTTATGTATCCCTCGAAAGTTTCAGCTCCATCCGACAAGTTTCGCTCTGGAAATAACCCAGGAAATTGTCTGAATTTTTGTAGTACTTTTCTGTTTCTTGTAGTCTTTTTTGATGTTTTAGCTAAAATGTTGCGCTATCGCTTTCGATGCGACAACAATGAATCGATCTGATAAGTTTACCTATATGAAAGCTAATCAAGCTCTTTCAACTAGAATATCTCTCCGTTTCGCCCTATGAAAGAAAGAATTCTTCAATATTCCATCGAAAGCTAAGTCTAACGTCAACATCAACCATAACTAATGACCACACTACATTCACATCTCTATCGAATATTGAGAAATTTTTCTCTCATGAACCAAAAAGGAGAGATATTCTAGTTGATAGAGCTCGATCAGCTCTCCCATTGGTAAAAATATTAGGCCGATTCGCTCTTACCCCATCGAAAGCGGTAGCTAAGTATTTAGGCTACAACATTAGGAAAAGACTGCAAAAAACGAGAAAAAGTACTACAAAAATTCAGTCAAGTTTTTGGGTTATTTTCATAATGAAACTCATCGAATGGAGCTGACAATTTTAGGAAAATACCTAAGTTGTCGTTGCCTATAATATATAAAGAAACCATCCAGTTTGGAGCGGTCACCCTATGAGCGTTTCTGATTATCTTAGACGTTCGTTCTTAAGCAGAAGCATACGTTAAAAGACTCCCAAAAACTGGATTTTTTCTGCATTAAAGCATAGTAAACCTCCCCGCAATCGAAGGTCTCTTTGGAGGAAATTTCTCGTAAAAATGTGCGTATTTTGCCAGAAATTCAGCAAAAACTTGGACCGGACTCGCACGCCACGTATAAGGCTAAGAGCCTTTTATTGTAGGCGGAGGTTCAAAATATTGCGTACTGACCCTAGTGTGTGTAATGAGCCAAGGGTATTTTTAAAAGTACCCTGATACCATTATGTCACAGGAACTACCAGATGCTTATCAGGTTCTGAAGAGTATCTTGTTGCAGAAGTTTCATTATGTTCATGGTCGAATTTGAACGTCGATCTTCTTTTGCGTTGGTGTCTCTCAAAGTAACTCTTCAGATTTTTTAAAATTTCATCTAATGTGCTTCTTAGACTCTAAAATCTGGCACCCCCGAGTTGGTCAGATCTCTGTCAGCGATACTTGAGTGTTCCTCTCATAATTTATGGTTGAGACCGTTGTGTCCTGCACTAATGAGTAGTCAAAAAATGATCTATAGTTGTTTGGTCTAAAACTCAGACTGAAATTTTGATTTTTGTGACCACGTGATATACGAACTACGTGGTCAAAAAAGCAAGATTTCAAGCACATAGTACGAATATTACGTGATCAAAAAAATCAAGATTTCAGTATAAGTTTTACACAAACCACTATAAAGAAAAGAATATTCAGAAAACATCTTAGTTTCTGCTGCCTTATCGTGTTGTTTTTATAGAGCCTTGTGCTCGAAAGAAAATGATGAATAATCACTGACAACTTAGGACGCGATAGATTTCGGGTACTCGGTGGAAACATCCTCAGTACACTCATAGGTGTGGATACCCACACAAGTACCTGGTCAGTAAAAATACTACTATAGGCACATAATGCAGTACCCATATCAGTATAATTACCGCTAATTGTCGAAGTACCTAGCTCACGTACGTTGGTGGCGCTTTCTCAGCACATTCACTGGGATATAGTCAATTTTCCAGAGTTTTTCACAGATACGAGTTAGGGTTCAGCTTTTGACGTAAATATCGAGTTCAGTCGACTTGCCACCGGGTTTTGAATCGTTAAATCGGTAGCTTTTTAAGACTTTGACTTGATAACTGGTACAGTCAGAACGAGTTCTTGAAAATTTTGACACAATCCGAGGCAATCTGCACTTCAGACGGCGACTTCTATTCACTATGTGTAAGTCCAACCATAATTCAACGCAGATAAACCAGTCGTACTAACAACGTTTACTACTTTTCAGTTGCATAAGGTCTCCACAATAGAACATAGCACTATCTTTTACTTTGGCACTTTAAATCCATGAAGCGATAAGTTTCTATATCAAATCGTTCCACAAAATCACTTTTGTTACGGCAGAAGATTTCTCTTTTTTTTATATCCGATTCTTTTTCTCTAGAAACATCCAAAGTGTATAAAACAAATCATTCAAACGTCTCGATCGAAAAGCTCGACCACTTTACTGCACATTTGCCCATTTAGAGCACATCTTACTACAGTATACCGTAATTTAGTATCAAATAGCAGCCGTATTTCAGCACCAATCTTCATCTGCTCTATCTGTATCCATTGCAAGACTCACATAAACATCTCGGACAAACTTATCGAATATTCACTCATGCCTAATATCGTTGATAAAAAACAAGTTGTCGATGCCCAGGACTGCAGTCGTAGACAGTGTGTCAACAAGTCTGCCGTACAGAACTTTACTCTCATCTGGTTGGATTCAAGCATCGATGAAGCGGAAAAAGATTTCCAGCGTTCACTCAACAAGTTACGCAGTATTATTACTACCATCGATACTTTTGCTGATGTTGATCAATGCCTCGACTTTCTTCAGCACATCGACAATATCCAAATCTTTCTCATCGTTTCGGGTTCACTGGGTCAAACCACCGTACCACGCATCCACGATCAATCGAATCTCGACACTATCTATGTCTTCTGTACCAATCAAAAAAAACATCGACAATGGGCACAACAATGGCCAAAGATTGGTGGTGTCTTCACAAACATCGATAATCTTTGTCAAACACTCAAACATCACACCGAAATATGTGATCGAAATTCTATCTCATTCACAGTCACAACGAATGATCTCAAACATCTTCCACCTTCTTTCATATACACTCAGCTCATCAAAGATATTCTCATCGACATGGACTTCGACGACAAAGACAAGGCAGATTTTGTCGCATTCTGTAAAGATTTGTACAAGAACAGCGAAGACGAACTCCAGATCATTGATGAGTTCAAGCATCATTATAAGGAGCATTCACCTATCTGGTGGTACACTCGCGAATGCTTCAGTTATTATCTTCTCAATCGTGCTCTTCGAACACAAGATATGGAAGTGCTTATCAAGATAGGCTTCTTCTTGCGTGATGTTCATCGACACATCCAAGAATTACATTCTCAGCAGCAACGTTCTACTAATGAATTCGTCGTCTATCGTGGTCAAGGAATGCATGTCAATGAATTCGAAAACATCAAACAAAGCGAGGGCGGATTGTTGGCATTTAACAACTTTCTCTCCACAAGTGAAAACATAGAAGTAGCCATGCCCTTTGCACGAAACGCTTTGAAGAACCCACAATGTGTTGGGATATTGTTTTGCATGAAGATCAATCCATCTATCTTGTCAACACCATTTGCATCATTGGACAAAGTCAGTTTTTATGATGAATCCGAAAAAGAAATTCTCTTCTCGATGCACACAGTGTTTCGTATTGGAAAGATTACCGAGATTGAAGATCGACTTCAGTCCGTGAATCTGACCTTGAGCAACGACGAAGAAGTCAAAGCGCTGCAGCAACTGACTGATTCCATGCGAAAAGATACAACAGGTAGCACAGGATGGCATCAGTTGGCTAAAGTGCTAATGCAAACAGGAGAATATGATAAAGCTGGACATATCTATGAAGTGTTATTGAAAAGCACCTCATCCGAAAATGAAGAACAAGTCGCATTTCTTTATAATCAACTTGCTTACATCAACAGTAACTTAGGAAACCATAAAGAAGCACTCTATTATTATCATAAGTCACTAGAAATCAAACTCAAATCTCTCCCTCCCAATTATCCCGAGTTGGGTACTAGTTACAACAACATCGGTAGTGTGCATTACAAGATGGGAGAGTACTCGGAAGCACTCGAATATTATCGCAAGTCACTGAAAATCTTTCTCAAATCTCTCCCTTGTGATGATCCTTATTTGGCTACTAGTTACGCCTGTATGGGTAGTGTACACGACTCGATGGGAGATTACTCGAAAGCACTCGAATATTATCATAAGTCACTGGAAATCGATCTCATATCTCTCCCTGCCAATCATCCTCATTTGGCTACTAGCTACAACAATATCGGTTTGGTACACGACAAGAGGGGACAGTATTCGAAAGCACTCAAGTACCATCACAAGTCGCTGGAAATCTATCTCATATCTCTCCCTTCCAATCATCCTCATTTGGCTGCTAGTTACAACAATATCGGTTTGGTGCACGATCGAATGGGAGAATACGCGAAAGCACTCGAATACCATCACAAGTCACTGGATATCAAACTCGAATCTCTCCCTGTCAATCATCCTCATTTGTCTACTAGTTACAAAAACATCGGTTTGGTGCATAACAATATGGGAGAATACTTGAAAGCGCTCGAATACCATCACAAGTCACTGGAAATCGATCTCAAATCTCTCCCTCCTAATCATCCTGATTTGGCTACTAGTTACGCCTACATTGGTAGAGTACACGACAAGATGGGGAAGTATTCTAAAGCATTGAAACTACATCAGAAATGCATTGAAATCTTGAGAAAGTCGCTAAAACCAAATCATGCACATTTTGCTGTAGCATACGGAAATACAGGTATCGTGCACAAAAACCTCAAACAGTACTCAGCAGCTGAAGAATTCTACCGCAAGTCCATTGAAATCTATGAAGAAACACCTTATCAGAATCAGCCGGCCTTGGCTTTAACATACGCGAGAATGGGTGAATTACAAGATTGTATGGGAAATCACATGAAAGCGCTGGAATTCTGTCAAGAAGCATTCTCTATGCAAGAGAAATGTCTGTCTGAGAATCATCCAAATTTAGCCTTAACAATGAACATTATAGGTTCAATTCAGAAAAACTTAAGTAATCTCCCAAAAGCGTTAGAATACTATCAAAAAGCGCTGAAGATCAGACAAACCGCGCTGCTCTTAACCCATCCAGATATTGCTTGGACACGGAGTGGTATTGCTGCAGTGTATGAAGAGATGGGCGACTACACCAAAGCACGTGCATTTCTCCAACAAGCGATCGGTGTCGCGGAACAATCGTTACCTGTTGATCATCCTCATCTTGAACTGTATCGACAAAACCTGAAAGAACTGCAAAAAAGCCTGTAACTGACTTTTTCATCTCGAATAATTTTCGAAGTAGTATCGATAGATAGGTACACCGATTTGTCTCCACTGGAAAGACGCACATAATAAACACTGCATTATATTGCTCTCACGCAGAGATTGTCTAGTTTATGAGCTTTAGTGTCTATCACTGGCATTGTCCAAGACAAAGAAATTCATTCACACCAGTAACTATAGGTCGGACTTAAACAACTTTCCGAGTAAATAGATGATCATAGACAGACGAGTGGTGCCTTATAATGAATAAAATTCTCTCCTAAAATGATTAAAACTTCACTAAAATACGAAAGATTCTTCCCTTAGATTTTTAATTTACAACAGTGTAAGATATTCGTTAAAAATAATGGAAAAAAATCCAATTCTATGCATAGTGTACAGTCACTCGTTCCTTAACGCTGTTTGCTCACCAATGGGCAACTCCTTCATCCAGATCTCGATGTTGAATTTCGCAAGGGGGAAACGGCGGATTTTTGGGATTGCCAATCCCATGAAATCCATATAAAATACGAAAAATCCCTGAAATACGAAAAAAATCCAAGAAATCCCTGAAATACGAAAAAAATCCGAGAAATCCATGAAATACATTATTTTCAATCAGGCAGCCACAACGAATATATTGTTTGTCGATATCGATGAAGTCATATTTTTGGATATCTCACTATCATATGCTGCTGTTGTTTAATACATTATGTGTAAAGCATAAAAATCTTACAAGATATTGTCTAACGAGGAATGATCTCTAACTGACAAATGGCTTTTAG
>JAJEKB010012415.1:0-10616 GCA_022393335.1 Macrotrachela quadricornifera | reverse complement strand
GTTTTTCAAACTTTGTGTGGAACTACTTCAGAAAAAAAGCAGCCCTTCTTCACCGAAAAATCAAGAACTCGAAGTTTGAAAAATTTGATTTCCTGTTCTTGATTTTTTCTGACGCGCGGACCTTTTTCTCGAAAAATAAAAGCTTTCGTATAATGTTTTACCAAAGTTTGCATGGTGTAGGCATTTAGATCCAAGATGAGTTTTTTGAACATACACCATTCTCATGTTCCTTTGCATACTTGCAATACGACCAATACCATCGAGAGTCACAGTTTCCTTTATCTCTGTACCGATCTACGAGCAGCGCTATACAATTATAGTTGAGAACCTAACAGTCCCTTCATATAATACCATATGAGAACCCAGAGTTTCTTCCATACAAGTATTTTTCAGGACTTGTGATTACCTTCATGTGGTAAAGATCCTGATTCTAAGGATACCATTATATAATGCATCTTGAGGATCCAAACACATCTCCATATACTAGGACTTGAGGTCTCAGCGATACCTTCGTATACTTGCAATCGAGGACCCAATGGTACCCCAGTATATAGTACTTGGGGACCCAAGACTACCTTCATTATATAGTAGTAGAGGACCTAAGAATACCTCCAATATATAGTACTTGAGGACCAAATGGTACCCCCAATATATAATACTTGAGAGCCCAAGGGTGTCCACAATATATAGTACTTGAGGCGATGACTTGTGTATACTGATAACCGGTGGATCAGTTAGCGGTCCGTACCGGTTACCGGTGATCGTCACCATTGCATCCCTAGTACCGCACAATATGGGACTTGAGAACCTAAGGATACCCCGCTAATGTAGCACTTGAGGATCTAAATGTATCCCCATAGTATAGGGATTGAGGGTCCAAGGGTACTCCGATAATATAGAACTTGAGGACGTAAAAGTGCCTCGCTAATATAGCACTTGGGGACGTAAAGGCAACTCTATAATATACGGTTTAACCACCTTAGGAAACTGTTATAATATAGAGATTGAGGACCTAAATATGCCCGGCTAATATAGGACTTCAGTATGATGATATGTAATGATTTCTGGTGATTTCTCATGATTTCTAGTGATTTCTCATGATTTCTAGTGATTTCTCGTGATTTCTCGTGATTTCTCGTGATTTCTCGTGATTTCTCATGATTTCCGGTGATTTCCGTGATTTCTAGTGATTTCCAATGATTTCTAGTGATTTCCAATGATTTCTCTTGATTTCCAGTTGATTTCTCTTAGAGAAATCAGTTTGTTCCCCCTTGGAAAATATATAAGAACACGTACGCCTTCTCTCTGTAACATATCTTCCACCGATCAAAAAATATGGCTTCCCTCACATTAGAAAGGAGAGAGAGAAAAAAAATCATTAACAATAGTAAAGACCGAAGGAAAGGAAAAAAATAAACAATCATTGACAATTATAGATTAACCAAATTCACGGCCATTAAAAATTGAGGACTGTGAAGGCCGGTTTAATAGAAGAAATGATAGGAGGTAACGGGATTGGAAACACGTTCAAGTGTATCAAGATGTTGCGATACTGGAAAGTATCTGAACGATCTAATGTAGTTGAGGAGAGTTTAATGTTCATGGTGCGTCGAAGATCAGTGTTCGATAGATAAGTGAAAATGTGCGAAAGCGCCAGCATAAACGAAAAGTAGCTATAATTAAGGATACAATAGAAGTCCCCATAGAGGCAGTCATACTAAAAAAAAATACGGACCCAATTAGTATCAGTACGATGTTCATCGTGAGACTTTTCAAGCATGTCTATACGATTATGCACAGTCGAATCGAAGAAACATCGAGGACGATATCCGTCGATGTGTACCAGAAGAAGAGTTAATGAATAAATAAATATGATTGAAAATGTTTGCATAGCGTAATAGGGAAACAACAAGATATTGAGTTGATTGAAGTTTGAAACGGTAGAACTAGTAGTGTGGATAGTTTTGAATAAAAAATATGATAATGGAACAACTTAGAGTATACAAAGAGAAAAAGCTTTCAGCGCAATCCCTACGGGATTAAAATGTGAAACACGATATAACTGTTTTCGCTGTCGGCGACAGACTGTGACGCTACTTTTGGCTGTCGGTCACGGTCTGTGACACTGCCTTTGGCTGTCAGGTCTGTGGTGTGCTGTTGCTAAGGGCGTCTGTCACGGTCTGTGATGTCTGTCACGGTCTGTGATGTGCTGTTGCTAAGGATGTCTGTCACGTCTGTGATAAGCCGTTTCTAACGTGTCTGTCACGTCTGTGACACTTCGTTGCTAAACATGTCTGTCACGTCTGTGGGGGAGGAGGGGGGGGGTGGGTCCAAATTTCTACACTTAAACACTTCAACACTCTCTTTTAGATCGTGTTTCACAAAACAAATGGGTGTGCTTAACCATAGGATGCTCCATTAATGTTTTTTTCTATTTTAAGGATAAAATATAGTACTGTTGGGAATAATTTACTATTATGGGCAATTCTCTCTCATATGACCGAATAATAGTGTGTTTTATCTTTATAATGGAAAAAAACATTAATGGGGCATTCTATGATTAAGCACGCCCAAATATACGAAAGTCATTCCATCCGTAAGTAAGATGTGATGACGTGAGGCAGGAAAAAAATAATAAAACAGTAATCAACCATAAATAGGATGATGGATGGAATATGTATTGATCTTTCGAGTAAGGAAATAGCTAAATCGATGAGAAGAAAGCGTGCGAAAAATTGGAACGATATAAGTTGCACCGAGACTTATACTGTTGTTGAACATCAATGATGTTACACTGCGCTGTGTCTATTAAACGAGAAACATAGTTGCCTAATTGAGGAATATATTAAGGATCCGGTGGAAGTGAAATGAGCGAATCTTGTAAGTCAAAGGATAGCACAGGTGCACGGCTAAACAGCATTTTAGAGGAAACAATTTTCGTGGTAGCATAAATAGTTATATTAGAATTGACAATAATATACAAAAGTTGAGCATCCCAATCAATACAACTTGTGTTAGCTAAAGTGACAGTTTTAGCATCTATCGATTTAGCCATTGCACTGGGGATGATAAACCTTGAATATATATGAGTAATACTAATGCGATGAAGTAATGGGTCCCATTGTCTGTTAAAAGACATTTGGGAGTTCTATACTTGAAAATAACATCTTCCATAAGAAATCGAGTAGCAGTATTAGCTTTACAATCACGAACAGGTTTGGCAATTATGAACTTAGATAGAATACCTGTTAAAGAAATGATATATTTGTTATTATGCTGACTAACAGGCAGGACGGGTCCGTGGGAGTCCACGAGCAACAACTACTACACTTCATTGGGCGGGGGAATAGATTTAAGATGATCATCAGGTTTACGATGGATCGGATTGTTCTGATTACATAGTAGATAGGAATGAACATGATTACTTATGTCATGATTCATTGAATCTCAGCAATATTTATCTTTAATCTTTTTGAGAGTTTTATCGCGCTCATAGTGAGAACCGTTAGCTGGAGTGTCATGATAGATTGCTATGATGTCTCAACGAAGTTTACTTTTAGGAACATATGGTACGAGTTTGTCACTTGCCGAGAGATGCATTAAAGTACCATGTTACACAGCATAAGATGTTTTATACCTCGAATCAGTTGGATTTCGTATAATGTGTTGGATATGATCATCGAGTTGCTGTGCATCTTTCACCACTTGGAGATCACCGTTGAAATCAATTCGTAAATTAGCATGGGCTGGAGTAGAGAGATTGACAGTAGACGATGCAGTATCGTTGTTATCGAGTCCGTGAACAACTGATTACTAAATCAACAATAGCAGCTGAAGGATGAAAAGTATTACAACATTCGTCTTCTAGTTCAGAAGACGGTATGAGATGATTATCAATTCGATCAGCATGATCTTCGACAGCATCCTCCACCAATAATCATGATAAATAATCAGGCATACTGTTAAATTCACTCTTTACATGTTTAACAGTAAGGCTATATCATTGTAGTTTTAGGCACCAGCGTTCACATTTGTCAATGAGTTGACTCTTATGCATTAAAGCCACGAGTGGCTTGTGATCGGACTCCAGAAACTGAAGCTATCACAATATAAATAACAATACCATTGCTCGGCAATTGATACTATGGCATAGCATTCTTATTCAACCGGTGACCAATATTGTTGGAAAAGTGTCAATTTCTTAGACATGTAACGAACAGGACAACCACCTTCGAGATAGGTTTGTAGTAATACAGCTCCAATCCTATGTTGCGAAGCATCAGTCTGAATTTTAAATTGAAAATCATTGTTAAGAAGACGAAGAACCAGATCAGTTGTTAGGATGTACTTAAGAGTGCCGAAAGCAGTTCGTTCATCAGTAAATAATGCGACCGGTGTTGTATGTGAGTAATCATTAGCTTTAGTCGATATAAATTTATACTTATATAAAGGACCAGCAATGCGAGCAAAACCCAGAATGAATTTTCTATAATCCTCTGGTGTTTTCACGAACCAAAAAACTTCTTTCAGTGTTGTTGGTATGGAGGTTTGTAACAAACCTCGTATATTATTCACATTTAGATGAAGTTGTCGTTGACTTATACGATAACTCAGGTAATTGATATTATCAGTAGTGGTAATACATTTCTCAAAGTTTAAACAAAAATTGGAATGTGCAAGTAATTATAAAACTGTAGCGAAATGAGACATATGATCGTCAAAAGTGTTAGAAAAGATAATAACGTCGTCAATATACGCTAAACAATGTTTCCATCGAATGAATTCAAGAATTTGGTTAATAATATGTTGAAAAGCAGGAGGTCCATTTTTTACATCTTGGTAAAAAATGTGAAATAATAATGATTATCACAAGAGATAAGTTGAAGGGGAAAGTTGATAGAAGATGTTACCAATACGTGGAAGTTGAAACAAATCCTTCATGTTAATGTCATTCAGTCATCTATAGTCAGCACAAAAACGACTAGCAATGAGCAAGACAACGTAGAAGGTTCTATATGCTTTTGTTGTAACAATCTATCCACTTCTTCCGCCAATCGTCTGTAAAGAAGTGCGGAGATAGGTCGATGATTCCTAGTCTTGAGAGCGTGTTTAAGAGTAGTTTTGATGACTGAAGGTTTTCGGAGGTAAAATAATTTTTGATGTTTCCAAAGTATTTTCTGCAGTTTCTGGTGTTGTGAGAGATTGTCGATGTGCTTCGTTAGCATATCGATTTATTGTCGAAGTTACGGTAGAGATCATTGTTTGATAAACAGAGGCGATTGCAAATGTAACATTGATATGATATAGTGGAAGGACAGTTAGAATCAGCAATTGATTGATGATGGTGCTTAATACCAGAAGTCTTTGACGATAATGCAGCACAGATGCGTAGTAAACAACAAACAATATCTAAACAAGCATTCTGAAGTAATGTGTATGAATGATCATTATTATTCATCATAGCGATTTTAATAAATTAGATTTGATCAGAAAATGCAGTTTTTATATCGATAGCACATTCAGAATATGGTAGAATAGTCAATTGGTAGATTAGTAAAACGTGAGAATCAAAACTTCATGGTTTTGATGGTGTTACGACCCATGTGATCGTGAACGAGTAGCTGTTGATCAGATATATTAATAGAAGTGACATAAAATATAATCAAATCGTTGCCTAATGATAAAGAATGATCGAAAGTTTCAGTGCTTCATATAAAAATTTTATTCTCTCTCTTTCTTACAAATCTAAAAGTGCCCAAACTTGGGCATATAATAGGTTGAAACTAAGGAAATATCATTCTAAAACTTCACACTTGTAGTTCATAGTTATAAGAAACATTTATACACTCGAATGCTAGAGAAGTTTTTGTATGATGTGGTAAAGTTTGAATAGTTTCAGCAGAGGTGCAGAATTTGCCGATAAATAAAAAAATTTCCCCAAACGGTAGACTTTTTCCGAGAAATTTCTCCGGCTACAAAAAATGAAAAAAAGAAAAATTTCTTTATGTAGAATATATTTTCGAAGAAAGGCCAACGAAAAAGAGCTACTTAAAAAATCGCATTTTATATAGAAAACAATCCGTTCTATTGATCATGGATTGGCTCAGGCAATCTTGGTACTTGTTCTTTTCTCAAACGATTTAGTACAATTGAACCGGGCGATATAAGCTTCCATGCTTGGTACTGTTCACTGTTTTTGTAAAATAACCAATTTTTCTCCTTATTTTGACTAAAGTAATCATCTAGTGAATGTTGAATAAATAAATCAGCAAAATGTAATGGAGGACCATTCCAGTAAATCATGACTTCGTTATCTAACGAGTCATGATGTAATGAACGATTGACATGAATATGTCCTTTTAAAATTGACGCTGCTGATTCACATACAGCTTCGCTTCTAATTTTAAGTATCATTAGTGAATGAAAGTAGAGAAAGTCACCAATACCGTTGGATACGTCTCCATTTGTATAAAATTTTTTCATCACTTTCGATGTAACTAATTCCTCATCTTTCGTCCAAACGTTCAGTATATCCTTATCTTCAATTTCGTGTAAAAGTCGCTGTTTCCATTTGGAGTATTGACCTTGTATGGCATTACTGTCTATGTGTATGTATTCTGAGTTCAACATCGTATACTCAATGAGTCCTTGTAATTCAACTCTACCATAATGAGATGCTGTCTGTTTACTCGTTGATACCACCTGCTGGTATCAACGTGAAACATCTAGACAATGTTTCATTAATGTAAAAACGGATGGTATATTACGAAATCGTGTTGTGATTGTTTCAACTAATTGTTAACATAGTTCGATTAGTTTTTGTCTTGCGTATGTAGTTGGATCATCTAATTCATAATCAGCAGGTTGTCTGATGATTGGACGTTGTCTAAATTCACATTTCAATAAATTTTGATAATACTGTTCCATATATGTTATAGATGATTTCATAAAAACTTGTCTCTCCTCGTCTTTTTCTTTCTTCTTCTTGTATATCGCAATTGTCATCGGTTGTTGATGCTCCTAAGCGGTCTGGTTCGTCTTCTTCACATTCTTCCAAACTATCCATTTCTTGTATTTTATTTAGATCTAATTGTTCCAATAACTTAATATATCCATTTAAACATTGTTATAAGCGTCGAACTGAATCATCATGTTCCCACGGATATTTATTAACTTGTTGCATGGACATTGATGCTCGTACAAGAATATTGTAGATGTCATTTAAAGCAATAAGTTTACAAACAAAATCTACAGATTTGATATCGTCATTTTTGTAACTGATATTATTTCCACTATTTGTTTCGTGTTGTATACCAATATTTTGTCGTGTTCTCGTACTTAAATCTCCACCTACGAATGAATTAATCACGTTATCTTGTTCTTGTAAATAGTATAGTGTTGACCAATCTCTTAATACTGTTTCATATACACGACGTTCTGACTGAACAAAACGAGTAACATGAAAATGTTTTCATGAGTGCACTACATGTTTTGATGACCGTCTGTAACCTCGAAATCTTTTTCTGTCTCTTCGCATCATTTATTGCTAGTTCAAGCAAATGTGCGCTATCCCACAATACTGTTAACCATTTCTCTTTCATTCCTAATTTTTGGCATAAATGCTTCTCAATTTGCAAATGTATATAGGCGCCATCGACGGCGAAACCAGTAAATTGTTCTCGTAATGTTGGTTTTTTCAATTAAAATGATTCTAGTACACGAACACAATTACCAGCTAACTCTTCACCTGCTAACTCTGTTTGACATAATGGACATTGAAGATAAAGAGGTGTTAATACTCCGTCAATCATTATTATTAGAATTGTTACTTGTATGGGCCGTTTTAATAATGTAACTTTGTCGAATGTTATGCCGAATGGTCGATGGCGATTTGTGATAAGATCGATTGAATGCAAATACTCAATAATTCTGTTTTTCATCGTTATTGCCATGGATGTTCTTATTTTTTCGAAGAACCATCGACTGTGTCTATAAGTTCCAATAGATGCTCTCGATAAATCCATCAAGTTCGAGGTATCAACGAATTTCAAACCTCCAAGACCATTTCGAATACAGAACAATGCTGCTCTACCAACGTTTAATCCAGCCTTCTCATTTTTTCTTACAAAATCATCGAATAATTGCTTTTGCTTTTCATCCTCTTCTACGCACCATATATGTAGTTTGTTCAAATAATGTTGTTTTAAATTTCTCTTCGAATTTCGAAACCGTTAAGACTGAACTTGAGTTTCGTCATGTTCAATGTATTCAAAAAAACCGAACGAGGATTTAATTGTAGTCAATAAATGTTTTGCTGCGTGTTTTTTAAACTTTGCGCATGGTACACATGTAATAGTATCCAATTGATTATTTATTTCCATATACTTCAATAAATATAAGTGAATCGAACATTTGATATTTTCAAATAGTTGTTCAACATCATTCGATTGTAAAAATGACGGTACTTTACTTTTTGCTTTATCTAAATTAATCTGTTCAATCGTACCCGTTAGCTTCGCCAGTTGTTTCGATATCGAAAGCAATTGATCATTAACAGGATAGGTCATCGGACTCTTCGATACAAGAGCGGGCGCCATGGGTGAAGGATTCCAATCAAAGACTGATGATGGTGAGGGTGAAACAATATCAAAAGATTGTAGTTCTTGTTCATCATCGATGATGATATCTGTAGCTGTATCAGTTTTTAGAGTTTTCTTTTTAAAGAATTTTTTCATATTATTATCCGCAAATTTAAGTTTGAATAATCTTTGTCCTTGCGACCGCTCCAATCACAATAGAAACATGTTACTTGTTGTTTACTTGGAAACATTTCTGCTGTTCAAATTGTAACAATCGAGTGATGTGAAGTTAAAGACTAATATGAAGGATATCTGAACAAGAAGGAAAAGTAGAAAGAATACAAGCAATCAAGTTAATCACGATGAATAACTGAACAACAAGTAAATCGGGGAAAATGTTTAGCAACCTTGAGGGATGATACTTTTACCACTTTATCATCAACACTAAAACAATACAACGAATGAAGCATCATACCAGAACATCATAGAGACCCATGCACTCTGAAAAAAATAGGAACTTTACCAAACAGCCAAAAAAAGTTCGGTAGATGACTAAAACCTTGCAAATGTGTTGAAAGTTTAAAAAAAATACAGAACCTTTAAAGGATCTTACCGTGTGCCCAGGTGAAGATTCTTTAAAGGTTCTGTATATTTTTTTATTCTTTTTTTTAAACTTTCAACACATTTGCAAGGTTTTTCCCATCTACCGAACCTTTTTTTGGGGTTTGGTAAAGTTCCTATTTTTTTTAGAGTGCATGTATCACATGCACATATCACTCGCATGCACTCACGCACGTGGACAATAGAATAGAACATATTCAGTTGAGGGGAAGAAACAAATGAAATTGGAAGAAAGATAAAAAAACACAGACAGAAACTCGTCATGATACCTTGTGATCTTTTTTCGTAAAGGAAATCTTATTTTTTGTTATGCTATTATGCTCAGAAAATTGTCAAAAATTTCCTCAAATCTTAAAAATTTCTCCATAGCTAAAAAATTTCCCCAAACGCGCGTTGCCGAGGACGGGTAGATTCTGCACCTCTGCAGAAAAGGAACCGGGCCATGTGCCCGCGCTCGAATCTATTTTTGGTTCGGTAAAGATCCTTTTCTTCCCAGTGTGGGGGTGCAAACACCTCCGTTAAGGTGAGAATTTTGGGTCGAAAACTACCCTATGACCTTCCTTTGGTCGAAAAGGTATTCTGTGGAAAGTTTCACTGTATTTGCTGGTACCGTGTCCAAATGCATAGCAAGCAAACAGACTGACAGACAAACTTTCTTCTTTATATATATATATATAGATCATTTCTAAATATAGGAACCAGTGGGAACAGTACAGAAAACGGCGACTATGAAACCGGACATATACAGCAAGTTCCGAAAATACAGATCCGGGCGGAAAGTCGCCAGAGTTTTTCCGACAGCTTTCCCGGCCGTTTCTGGGCGCATATGGCTAGAAAGTGAGCGAGAAATTCCCGCTCGGAATACTACTTCCATGATGCGGTGAATTTCGGCTGGATCCGGCCCGTACGCTGCGACCTAGGAAGATTTGCTGATTGCTCAAACTCTTTTGTTTTGATTTTTAATCTTTCAATTCTGTAAGTCATAAACTTACTCAGGCAATGCATCATATTTTTTAGTCTACAAGAAAGTCTCATTAAGACTTTTCGTTTTGAATAAATTATACATTAAACATTTACATTAACTAATATTTCTGATAAAGAACTTATTGAGATGTTTCCAACATTAGTTTCTAATACTACCGTAAATGAATACGTTTTACATAGAAAAAGGATAAAAGACAATATATTATTGATAAGACAACAGATATTAACATTATTATATGATTATATTCACATAATAGGCTTTTTAAATTTTATTTCAGTTTTATTTCAAGATTTATTTAAAAATTTGATACTCAATACTCTACGTCATCTTTTCCTACTTTCAGGGCTAAGCTGACGAGGAAACCGTCCCAAGTGTCCACGCCCGATTTCGGTCGTTTACGTGCCAGTCGATAGAGGACATCGAGCTAGTAA
>JAJEKB010012413.1:0-15266 GCA_022393335.1 Macrotrachela quadricornifera | reverse complement strand
AAGATGGAAAAAAAAATTTGCTCGAATTTTGCGTGTTCCGCACCTTACAATGAACTAGGAGCAAGCGGGAAACGACTGACTTTAATGATTTGAATCACTTCTAAATCATCAAAGTCATTGAAGTCACCAAAGTCTGATATCTGAAAGCTAAAATAACTGAGCAATAAGCTGAAAATTCTCAAAACTGATGCATCTATTGTCTCAGATTTCAAAAATCATCTAAAACTAATGACAGTATACCAATACATATTAAATACTAGCAAACTGTGTCTGTAAAGAGACCAGCATTAAAAATTTTTATAGTCATCAATTCAGACACTCATTTCGTGGTAAAACTTAGTGCAAGGTAGTCCATAGAAGAAGACCAATTTGTGTGTTAGCTTTTTATGGTTGTACGAACGTTAATAAAACATAACAAGTTTCTGTTCCGCCTGGATAATGTATTTTGTAAAATAGTTTCTTTACATTTTTCTTCAAGAGGTGCACATAAGACTTATCTATAAAGGAATTTGGACAGAAGAGAAAAGGACACGGTAGATGATTGTAGATGTTTCTCGTTTTTTAAGCATTTTCATGAAAGTATCGGAATAAATGAGGGTATGACAAAATTAAAATTATTCCTAGTTTTCACGAAATATCTGATCACTGATATCTGATTATTCCTGAAAAAAATCAGATATTTATAGCTAACGAGGGAACCTTCCCATCTGTCAAATCGCTTTTTAGATAAAGCCTAGTAGGTTCTAGGTTATTGACTATGCTGATTCACAATATGGACATGAAAAATCCTCTTAGGCTTTTTTTCAAACTTCTAGGCATTTTATTGGAAATTTAGTTTATGGGATGATATATAGCAACAAATCCAATGAAGATATTTTGATCTGAGATTTTGCCTACAGAAAGGTCTACTTATAAGTAGAGTGTCCTGAAAATTTCAGCTCAAAAGAATGTATCCTTCTTGAGATATTGAACTCAAAAAATGCCCTATATAACACAAAAAACGCCACAATTGTCTATTTTTTTGGAAGTTTAATATCTCAAGAACGATATATTCTTTTGAGCTGAAATTTTCAGGACATTCTACTTATAAGTAGACCTTTCTGTAGGCAAAATCTCAGATCAAAATATCTTCAACGGGTTTGTTGCTATATACCATCCCATAGACTAAATTTTCAATAAAATGCCTATAAGTCTGAAAAAAAAGCCTAAGGAGATTTTTCATGTTCATATTCAGAATCAGCATAGTCAATAACCTAGAACCTACTAGGTTTTATCTAAAAAGCGATTTAATAGTTGGAAAGGTTCTCTCGTGAGTGGAAAATGTAGAATTATACAGAAAAGTCAATATCTGATATATGGTCTTTTAATTAATTTAAATATACACGGTAGAATTTTTCTGAGTTGCTGCTATTTTTGAAATATTGGACTTTGAGGGCATTTAATCATATTTAGGTTAGTCACAACTTCTCCGCGTCTTTCTGACTCACAAAAAGTATAAAAATTTTGTCATATAGATTTTAAAACTGGTACCATTTCGAGATTTGTCACCCCTTGGAAGAAAACTTGTGTCATTATCAAGCTTCTCCTTTAACAAACAGTTATTTACCTGGTTATTTTTCGATAGAAATATGGGCACGAAACAGTATTAAATTAGTCAGTAATAAGGAATATTAAAAATTAGAGTATATAAATAAAAAAATTTCTATTATCAGTCGAACTGTATTTAGAGCGAAACAAGTGTCTGTTTCAATTTTTGTCATTTAGTTCTCAACTTAATCAATTTTATTTCAATTTTTCAATAGTTTCGTGACTCCAAAGATTCAAATAACCAACAACAATAATCTAGTGTACTCGTATATTGCAGAAATTCAAATAAATTACACAATTGAGGCAAATTATTTGAATTTCTACATTGATTTGACTTGCTCTTCTTTCATTTCCAATACAATCTTAATAATGAAAAAGAAATTGTCTTGTTATCAGATAATAACAAGAATTCAATGGAATGGCTTGATTTGCTTGAATTTCATAAACATAAATAGTGTCATATTGCTTTGTTATGTAGAATTTTATAAAATTACGAGTTTTTGGATCATGCATATATCTTAGCAACTATGATAGAATAGTTCGTTGGAACAAATCACAATTTAACACTATATTTTTTGACTGCTTAACTGATAAAAACAATAAAAACTGTCACTTATTGAAAAAAGAAATCTGACATTTTCAACATTCCTCTTCTGATCAAACTGTACTGTTCACAAGCGTGTCTTTTTTTATATAACACAGACGTTCATGTTAATAGACCTTGAAGAAACGCAACATCTGACTCATTGATTATAGTATAACACAATAATGTAAAGTCATTACTTATTCATCACATATTAACCATTATTATTTAATGCACACACTCATTAAATTGGGTCTTGATCGAAAGAAAAGTCATATTGAAGAGAAAAAGTGTTTGGAGAGAGAAACGGAAATGTATTTTGATGAGAATGTAACTTTTTTTTTATATTAATCAATTCCAACTCAGTATTTTATCATAGTTTAACCATCTAGAACACGTGCGATATATTTAATGTCTGAAGTACTAGTATTTATTAGATAAGAGACTAACATATTATCATTTATCATGGTTTATCGAAGTTTTGTTTTTGGACAGATACCTTTAACTAATATAATAGAAGTTTTGATTGTATTTGATTATTGTACCCTTATATTGATATGATCATGAAGAAATAAAAAATTTTTCATTGAAATTTTGTGTATATTTGACAATGGAACAAACATTTTGTTCAATGATTTAGATAAATATCTGTGAATTTTAAATATATTGAGTACGACAAAAGTTTTGCAACATTCTTTATCCTCATATATCTCAATTTGAGAAAATAATAAAACCTTAATTTTTTTAAAGGTGCATCATAAAAAAACTCCATAAAAACTGCATTAAATATGAACACCTTACATGGTAGTGCTATTTTCCAGCGTATTCAGCATGAGAAAGATATTTACAAGCCTGTTTCGTAATCTTGATTATGTGAATGAGATTGAGTAAGTTGTTCACTTTAAGTATGTAAAACTATTAGTACGCCAACTACACTTATTATTATAATGAATAAAACATCTATTTTTAATTGAAATTCATTTTCATTTTATCAGTATATTACACATTTGAAATGATTAAGAAGCATAGTCCTTAATTGAAAAAATATTTAGCTTCATCAAAATGTTTTTGATTCTGCTGTTTTGAAAGAAAAATATCCAAGTAATAATTCAAGTAGAATCGATTTATCAATTAGATAGAGTTAAATTGGCAACGTCATAGCTATATATATATATTTGGAATTTAAAATTTGGTTCATAATTTTAAATATACCAGGCGTTGTATTACAATGATGACGCCTATTTAAACAAATTCAGGAGAATCGAAAAAATAAACTTTTATAGAGGTTCATATATTTTTTATTAAATATAAAATAAAAATTTATTCATCATAAATCAATTCATTATAATAATATTAACGTTTTAAATTATTTTCAAAATTGTCCAAAATAAAAATAAATTTTATTTTCTATTTCAAGGTATTTCTGATGATGTTGATTGTCTTTGATGTGCATTTATACTATTAAGATGAAAAAAAACTAGATTTGATAATGCTTGATGTTCATCAACAACTGGTTGATTTGATGATGTTACTGAATGTTCAACAGGTGCAGCCGGTAAAGTAAGAAGACTTTGAAGAATACTATATGCTTGTGGATGATCAGTTGTTGCTGATGACATTTGATGTGAACGATATTTTTGTAAAACATTTTCAACTTCAATTAAACCATTTTTAATTAATGCTTGAACTTTTCGTTTACGTAATGTAAAAATAATTTGTGAAAAAGCAAGAATTATAAAAACAAGAAAATAAAGTGTAAGAATAAGTAAATGTGAACCAGATGCACGAAAACTAACACAAGCTGTTATTGGTGTTGAATGATTTTTTTTCTTAAATATTTCTTTAAATGAATAATAAGATTTATTTAAATATTCAGAACAAATAATAGCACATATTTTATAATCACCAATAGGTAAATGTTTTAATTCAAGTGAATTTCTCCAAAATGTTAAATTTTGTTCAGGCATTGAATATGGATATTCTTGATTACGACGAATTGTAAATTTATACATTTTACATGTTCGTTGATCATTTTGACGAGCTATTTCAAATTGTACATTAGCCGTTCGAGAATCATGTATACGAGCACGAAGATAAAATGGACTTTCAACTATAATATCATTACTAGCTTTAACTATTTCAATAAAACATATTAATAAATACATAGTAAATAACAGAACCATAATTCTACTATGTTTTCCTCTTTGCAACATCGACATACAACTAACTAACATATATTTTGTTATGATAATATCATACGCTGTAGCATCCTTCTCGTTCTATTAGTTCTTTTCTTTTGAGATCTAGCTAATGTTTATTCATGTCTTTTATTATAAATAAATACGTAGAACATATAGGAAAGAAGAAAAAAAAAAGATATATTCATATAATAAATGTATGTTATTTTTCAAGTTTATTTCGTTGTTCATATTGTTTTGTTTGATGTTGTTGATTTTTTGCAGCTAATTCAAGTTTATCTTCATTTCGACAACGCATAGCTTGTTGATAACTAGCTGATTGACGAATTAATTCTAATTCCGGTGTTGGTAATGTTCCACGATGAGCTGGATCAGCTACAATACTTGAATCAATACCAGCATTTATATTATATGCACCAGTACCACGTCTATCTAACGGAGATGCATCATGACGATCACAGGGTGCTTTATATGACATATTTACTTTATAAATGAAATTAACAAATGATAAACTATACTTTATATTTAAAAATAAAATGAAAATGAAAATGAAAGTTTACAAACGGACTAGACCATTACGAAATTACTATGTTATTAATGTAAAATGACACCTCGATCAATCAATTATAATTTACTATATCCACACGGTCCCTGACTGACATGCGTTTTACAAAAGAAAGAAAGAAAGAAAAAAAAGATACTAACACACATTTCTATATATATATATAGATATAATAGATTATATTGTATGTCATCTATTGCATATAGATTAAAGACAAATATTTGGAAAAAAAATAACTTTGTTTTATTTTAATAAACTTGAACAGTATAATTAGAACCAAGTCGAAACATACATAAATATATACGAATTTGAAGTAAATTAAGTAATAATTCATCTGTTAATTCTCTTGAATTATTTGATAATTTCGTTTGAGTTTCCTAAAACAAAGAGAAAAGAATTTTATTTTTATACAAAAAATTTTACTTGAATAAGATCAATTAATTTCATTATATCAGTTTGTTTAATAAAATTTTTTTCTTCAGTTATTTTATTTCCATAGAATAACTATAAAATAATTAAATTAAATACAAAAAAAACAACCTTCTTCTTCCAATTTACTTCAGACAGAGTAGAAAAAGTCATAATTAATCGACGAAGACATGAACTTGAAAGTATTATTTGTATAATTAATGTATCAACAAGTCCTGTATCAGTATCAATTTTAATTTCTTGTTGTTTATATTCAATATTAACAATATTCATTCGACCAATTAATACTTGTCGAGCAAGGTTAATATTCAATTCTCAAATAAAACAAAAAAAGTTTTATTATCAAAATAAATTAGTATACTAATGGATTGAAATTTATCCGAAGCAAATTATATTAGGCTAAATTTTAGTAACTTTTAAACTAGAAAACAAATTTTTATCTCAATTCTATAGGATGCTACAAAAAAAAAAAGAATTATTCTGATAATGTAATATATTCTTTTACTTTTAAAATTCAAAGCAGCATCATTTTTAATTGTTAAATTTAAATAATACTGCTGTTGATTTATTAAATTATTTTTTTTTAATGATGATATAAATTTATTTTGAAAAAAATTTTCAATTAATATTTCATCTTCATAAATATGTTCATATAATGATAAAAGAATTTTTTTTAAACCAATTTGATAATGTATTTTATTTTGATAACGAAAAATAAGTATTGGTTGACATATATATGTTTTTGAAATATTTTTATTCATATTAAATATCCAATTATTTGTTGATATTAATTGATATATTTGAATATTATTTGATGATAAATAACATAATAATATTAATAAAAAATCATTTGATTGAAATATTCGTAATTGTTGATCATTTAAATATAATTTCCAATAATTTTTATGATATTTTAAACAATTATTTATATTTAATTGATAAAACATTTCAAGTTTAGTTAAAATTCTTTGTAATAAACAAGCATTTGATTGTAAATTAGTTATTGTTGTTGTTAAACATGAAAGTTTTTTAGTTTGATTTGATAATGAATTAATACGTGAATGATTTGAATAATTAGGTAAAAGATTATTTAATCGTTCAAATTTACCATTTTCATAATAAAGAATTATTTCTTGTCCATCTAAATAAACATTAATAAAATAAAAAAAAAATCAATAATAAATTTTTGTTTTATTTACCAACAATTAATTTATTAAAATGACCAAATCTTAAAATTTTTGTTTGATTAATAATATCATCATTTAATGATGATTTTAATAAATTTAATAATGATATTGAACGTATTTCATTTTTTGTTATATATATAAAATTATTTAAATAAATACATGCTGATTTAATTAAATTATCAATAAGTATTCGATGATATTTTATTGAATTAATTATAATTATACTTCCAATTGATTCATATAAAATAAAATGATTAAAAATTTTTTTTGGAAATTTATTATCTATTGTTGATGTTAAAATATTATCAAGTAAATTTGTATTTAAATCATAATAAAATCCAATAATTGATATTGGATAAGAATTTAAAGATGTATACCATATAATTGGTTTTAAATCCTTTGATAATTCGGATAAAGCAAGTATTCGACCATCAGATAATGATATTAATAATATAAAATGATCTTCATCATTTGTTATATGAGAAAAAAGACGATGATAAAATGAATTATCTAATAAAAACCAATAAGAATAAAATGATGAATTTAATGATTGATTATTTTTTGATAATGATGATGAACAAAGATAAAATAATGGAGAATTCAATGGTAATGTACATTCATTATCAAGATAAGGTAATATCCATGTTGTTAAATCTTTTTTAGATGACCATTTAATATTTATTTTTATTTCATTTAAATAATATTCAATGATTAAATCAATAGAATCAAGAAGTTTTGTTGTAAATTGATAAAATATCATTATCTTTTCTTTATTTATGATTCATTGTCTCTTTTGTTTAAAAATAGAAGAGGAAGAAGAAATGATCCTCGTCACGTTGAATATTTATATATATATATAAACAAAGAATTTAATCCTTTATAATTGTTTTTTTTTTTGAATTAATGGTTTCTTCTATTAAGATCGACTTAACTCAAAAGAAAAATTTGAAATGTAATATCTTCTTTTGAAAATTTTATTGGATTATAGATACAATGTGAATATGTATCTAATAAAATCATTTTATTAATTTTTGATCAATATATTGTTTAAAAAATTTCTTTCAAATTTTAAGAATTAAATTAATGTGAATATTACAATGATACTTTAAATAGAAAATATAATTATATATTTGATTATTTAGGTCAATGTTTTTGATTGTAGATCATGACGTTTTTCCGTTGGGTTTTATTCGTCTTCTTGCGGAAGTTTGTTGGAAACATGAGACAACATCCAGGTATTATGTTGACTCAGTATCAATAGTATTGTTTTTGTTTTACCAGAAATTCCGGATTTTTAATTGAACTAGAGTTATTTTTAATTTTTTTTCTATATTAATATTTAAAAAAATTTCTTTTTTTTTGGTTTGATGACAATCTGTTGATGTCTTTTTCTACTAATCGAATTATTCTATGAATTTGTCGATTGATTGCATGAATAATGTGTGATATATATACATTATCCGATAGAATAATAAAGAGATCTTAGTTAAGTTCGATCGACTAGTTTCATACTTCCTTTTTTTTCGACTAGTCTTAGTCGCTTTAATATGAAAGCGTCTTGTTCAAGTAGCTACTTGAAGGAAACATCTGCAAAACAAAAAGTAGACATTATACACATGCATTGAGGCGTTATATCTTACATATGTAAAACATTTTTGTTACATTGTTTATGCTTTAATAGATAATCGATTACAGCAAGTGCATGAAACTAACATCGCGGTTTTCTTTTATTCATTTAACCGAAACAATTTGTAAATAGAAGTCATTTGATCTAGTCTATCATAAATAACAAAAAACTTTATATAGAAAAGAAAAAGAAAAAAAAAAATCTTACTCGACATTTTCGTCGACTCAATCTTTTATCATATATGTAAGCCTGATAAACCAAAAAAAAATGACGAATGTATCACATAGCAACAATTTAAGTTGTATTCAGTTATAAAAACATTAGTTTCTTTCTTCCATTTTTTATTTTTATGCAATCATTTTGAATTTATAATCCAAAAATAATCAAGGAGATATTTCATGACATCGGTAAGTATTAGATTAATTATATATCAACACTTCTATTCTAATAGTTTAATTGGTATATATATAATTAAATCAATAATTATTTCATTAAATTTATTAAATCTTTATAGAAAAGTTACGATAAACAAAAAGATTATTCTACACTCATACTGATTTACTTTGCATTCTGCTATTCTCTCATCTATAGTAATAACTATTGTCTATATCGCATGCTAGGTTTTTCTTTTTCTATTTTAATCTGCATTTTTGACGGCAACCCATTGAGAAGAAGAGAGAGAAGAATAGTATTGACAGACGTCCCAGTAATCGATTCTTATCTATTTTTTTTTCTATTTCTTCTTCATCGCCTTCGTTTCCTTTTAATCCATCTTTTTTTATATAAATGACAGCATGATGACGTATGTCAAAGTTTTATTAAATTTTTATCAATATCAGATTCTATCATCACTATATAGTATTATAAAGAAAAAATTTTATTCTTCTCCTTAAAAAAAAATGAAGGAAAAAGGTGTTTTTTTCTCCTGTTCTTTTACTCATACATTTATGGTAAAGATATGAGAAAAATAAATTGACGTATGAAGTAAATTTGTTGATTCTCTATCAATAATAACTCCTTCGTAAAGAAAGATAATTAATGACACATAAAAGTAATGAGAAAAATTTTAAAAAATGTTATTTTTTTTATTTTTAGCGTTCGAATAGAGTTAGTACTACCAAAGATAATATTGCTATGACATCAAAACAAGAACGTCTTACAACTGCCCGTGGTTCAGAATGTAAGTTGAAAGATTTTCATTTCTTTTTTTTCTTTCTTGTTTCTACATTCTATTTATCTATTATTATTATCATCTATCAGACAATTCGTCGACTAGACCAGTAGCTACTAATAATCCGAGAAATCAACCATGTAATAAAATATTTTTGCTAAAATTACTAATATAATTAAATCTTGCTAAACTTTTGCTTAATTAAATAATTATAAAAAATAAAATTTTATTTTATTTTTTTATTACTTATTAGATGATATACGAAATACTGAAGAAGGTATTGGAACATGTGGATGGATTCTTGTTATATTATCCTATATGATTTGTGTAATAACATTTCCATTTTCACTTTGTGTTACTGTAAAAGTAAGAAAAATACAATAAAATTTTTGTTTTTTTTTTAAATATATGAAAATTAGGTTGTACAAGAATATGAACGAGCAGTTATTATGCGTCTTGGTCGAATTTTACCTGGTAGAAATCAGTGAAAATTATAGATGATAATATTATGATATATTTTAGGTGGTGCCAAAGGTCCAGGTTTATTTTTTGTTTTACCATGTGTTGATTCAATAATGAAAGTTGATTTACGAACGGGTTAGTAATTAGTATATTAATATTTGATTATCATGAATATTGTTCTATTTTTTTAGTTACTTTTGATGTTCCTCCTCAGGAAATTTTAACAAGAGATTCAGTGGTTTGTAATTTAATAAATAATTTTTATGTTATTATTAATATTTTTTTTTTTTTTTTATATAGACAGTATCAGTAGATGCTGTTGTTTATTTTCGAATATTTAATCCAATAATAAGTGTAACAAATGTTGAAAATTCACGTTATTCAACACAATTACTTGCAGCTACAACACTACGTAATATATTGTAAGTTAATTATTATAAATAAAAATTTCAAACAAATATTTTTTATATTTTAAATTTAAAAGAGGTACAAAAACTTTACAAGAAATATTATCTGATCGCGAGAATATTTCACATTCAATGCAAGTTCATCTTGATGAAGGAACTGATCCATGGGGAGTTAAAGTTGAACGTGTTGAAATGTGATTATTTTGAATTAATTATATTCTTTATTGAAAAATATGATTATTTATTTAGTAAAGATGTTCGATTGCCTGTTAATATGCAACGTAGTATGGCTGCTGAAGCTGAAGGTTAGAATTTTATTTATTTATTATTTATTATATAATTAGATTTGATTTTATTTTCTAGCTGCTCGAGAAGCTCGTGCAAAAATTATTGCAGCTGAAGGTGAACAAAAGGCATCAAGAGCATTAAAAGTAAGATATTGTTTTTTTTAATGATATATTTGTTAGAATTATTTTTATATATTTAGGAAGCTGCTGATGTAATTCAGGAGAGTCCAATTGCATTACAATTGCGTTACCTTCAAACATTAACACATATATCAGCTGAAAAGAATTCGACAATCGTTTTTCCTATACCTGGTAAATGAATTATATATTGGTATATTTTTATTACTTTTTTTAATTTTTAGTCGAACTTTTAAAATTAATGAAAAGTCGAAGCGAAGGTCGAACTACTACTAGTGGTTTTTAAACTATACTAGTATGCTTTCTTATTTTACATCTGTGATTGCTATTAATTAACAAATAATAATTTTTCTTTTTCTATCAAAGTGAATTACACTTAAATTCATGCGTATTTACTTATTTCCATGCTATATTAAAGAATAAAATAATTTACAAGCTTCTTCATTTGCTGTTTGCAATTTTTTAATTTTCAAATAAGAAAAAATTATATTGATAAAAGTCAATTTTACTGAAATATAATGACTTTTTTAACATCATAAATAGATAATGAACTAAAAGAAAAAAATGAGAATTAAATATAGCATTTTTATCATCTATAGAATTATTATTATTCATTTATTCATGAGATTATAAAATAAAATACATATTTACTTGTAGATTAAATCTTATTGTTTTGATAAGAATTAGTAGATGAAATAAAACTGTTTATGAAGAATTGTTCACTTGATAAATTTTAATAAGATAGTTAACCAACGTAAATATATTTCCACATTATGAAATAGTAATAACAATGAATTGCGCTATATTTTTTAAGAGTAATGCACAATGGTCAATACCATAATCTTATTTTGATGCATGTAATGGATTATATAAACATGTATCGTTGTTATTGGATTCGATAATCTATGTAAAATATTAGATAATATATGATTGATATTGAATAGAAGATAGTAACTCATGTCATAGCATATTTTACTGTATTTGAACAGCTTGAATATGTTCATATAATGGTCGTAGTAACAATGTATTGATTTTGATTTCTAGTAAATAAACAATCATATATATGGATAAAGTATACATCCTTCCCTAATCGACCTTATCTTCTTTGACAGCTTCATCTTCGTATGTCTAATAAATGATGAGAATAAAACCTATCGTCAATATACAAAAATAGACAAGTAAAAACTTTTCTCTGAGCAAACAGTAGTAGAAGTGAGTTCTAATACGAATTAATTAAGTGATTAATGGTAATCATGTGATTCATGTCTGGAAAAGTTTATTAAGTATTTATTCAATTAAAATTATATCATACCTGATAACTTCTCCATTTTATCAGATTATCTAAACTAAATCTACAATATATGAAACTAATAAGAAATGATACAAGAAAATTCTATTAAAAAAAAGTGTTAAAGTCAATCTGATTAATTTTCATGAATAATAACAAACTATTCTATATGTTGGTTTTTATTGGCGTTTTTCAAGACTTATTGAAAGTTCAGTTGAGAATAAAACTACGACAACGACAGACTTCAAAAGATTCGATAGAAGTTCGGTAGACTTCAAAGTCAAAACCTCTAACATTTTTCTTCGTCTTTTATTCTTATCTATACTAATCTGTGTAAACTTGTTTTTATATATCGTAAAGTTACAGATAATATCTCTTTATATTTTCATTTTTATAAAAGAAAACACAATTCTCATTCATTTCACAGACAAAATAGTTTACCTTATGTACATCACTTAGAGATATTGAACCTTACAGTTTTGTATATCATACACCTTTTTTCGTCATTCATTTAACTTACTAATACTAATCCTATATTTTTCATTTAACATAATCGACTAAAAGATCTCGTTCTTTTTACTCAATTATTAATTAACATTTCATATAAGTATTTTCGTCCAACTGAAATACAAATAGTTTTTCTTTTTACTAAATTCAGCTAATCATGAATACAGTGTTAGGTTTTCGTTTATTTTAATATATGTTGTTTTCATTATTCCCTCGACTGTAGAGAGGGCCATATGAAAAAAAAAGTTTGTATGTATGTTTGTGTCAGGGTCAAAAAAACATGATCTTGAATCTTCTACGTATGCATTCACTAAGCCTCAAGAGCCACTATATGGCGGTGCCCATAGGTCCTCTTGAGCTATTATATCGGGGTACCCATAAAGCCCTCAGGTCATATATAATAGAGATGCTCCTAGGTCCTCAAGTCAAGAAGAAACAGAGCAATAAGTACCGGTGACTTATAAAAACCGTTTGTTGGGTCATACAAATTGCCATTATTATAAGACTGAAACGTGGGGTTGTTCGGGCCGATTAGAGTTTGTCATAGATATATTATAATACGCCTCGAATACCATAATGTTTTACCAACACAATAGTGAAGAAATAAGGGAATGCGAGAGGAGATATAGGAACCGTTTGATGGGCGATCATTATTGACACTATTGTAAGGCTAAAACATGAGGTTGTTCGAGCCGCCTAACAGTTGTCATAGATATTGTCTCGACTGCAGTGGTGAAGTGAGGGTCATATGAAAAAAAAATAGTTTGCTTGTTATTGATGACTGTATTATAACTGCTAAACATAAAAAATATGTTTTATCCCAAACAATTTTACAAAAAAGATCAAGTTTGTTTTTCGAATGTTACGATTTAAAGAAAGAGATTTGAATTGCTTACTCGTATAACGTTGTTAGACCAATTATTTCGACACTGCCATATGTAAAAAATATTTCTCCCTTTCACAGTCGAGGAGTAAGTGAGTCGAAACGGCGAACGTTACTTGTGTGATAAAATGACGATCAAATAGAAAAAGTAAACATAGTTTTATTTGAGTTTTTGTTCATGATGACATATTTTTGAGATTTAATAGAATTGATGAGAAGATGTGAGGTCATGATATATCAAAATAATTCATATGAAAAAGTTAACTTTTCATTTTTATTCTATAACCAAAAATCTGTGAACCATTTTTCATGACTCTATATATTTAATGAAGAATATAAAAACAAAATGTTATTATAGATGTACATAATTTTGATTAAAAACATCTTTTGAATCTCTTCGAAGACTTTTTCAATATGATACTCAAATTAAAAGTTTGATAGTTTTGTTTGATAAATATATGACAAAATGACTATTTCGTTAATTTTACCTTAAATATTAGTCATATAATAAAATCCGATTAAATAAATAGATAAGAAAAGACTGTTGAACCTAATAATATAAATAATTACTGTTTAATAGTCTAAAATATGTATTATATTTGGAAATAACACTAATCCAATTGTGTAATTACATTGTGATTGATGTGACTATATATAAATTGGATATTATTGACACATTATTTTTTTTTCTTTTTCTCAACGAAAAATGTTTTTGTATATATAATTGTATATTTAGTCTAAAATACACATTCGACATTTGTTTTCGAAAGGACAAAAAATAAATTTAATATAAATAAAACTAATGATTAAGTAAAACAATATGTTTTTTTATCTTGAAATTTTCGTTAGTTAAACTTCGAAAGGGATTATTAAAAAATTAAAAATCTATACACGTTAACAGACTATTTTTAAATATTATTTTCAGTTTCTTTTTGGTCGAAACATTTTAAGCTTTTAGTTGTATATACCATTCATAAATTTCATTGAAAAATATGTTTAAGTCATCTTTTTATTTCAATTTGTTTGTAGATAAAAATTTGAATGATTATGAAGTTGTTAAGAAATATAATATAAATTGAAAATATTTAGACTTAACGACAAATATTTTATTTTAGAGATGAGATATATATGTATTTTAAGTTAAAATTCGTGTAGAAAGAATTATTCATATTTAAAAAAAATATGTTATTTAGATTGTCTTTTTTCCCACGTAATTGTTTTTGCACAAAATAAAAGGAAAAATAGAATTAAATACACTAGAAAATAACTGTTAAAAAAAGGTAAAGATTGAATAAATTTTGAATTGAATAATATAATCTATTGTTTTGATAGATATAAGAATGATAAATGTATGATATGTCTCCATTAATTGTTAATGTATGTGGAAGTAGTCCAGTTGGTCTTACATATTCATTGAATTTGACGATGATGAGTAAAAAATCAAAGATAGTTATATATGAAAGTCGTTGGTTTGTTGATATAAATGGTAAAATGGGGTGGCGAGAGGATGAGTAAGGCGTTCATTATACGCTTATTCACGAGAACAAACATATCAACAAGTCCTACAATTGTTTTTTAGTAACAGATGTAGCGGAATGATTCAAGCATATAGAAAAATAACGAACATAAATATCATGTAGAAATATTGACTAACAATTTGTTTTCCTTTTCATTACTATTTTACTATTGAAATATTCAATTTATAACAAAATGAATTATAATTACATATATAGGTATTGTCGCTGTGTTCTCATTAGATTCTATATGAAATTTAACCTAGAATAGTGCACTTGAACGAACGAGAAAAGGTCCCCAAGTGTGAGTCTCAGTTTTGAATGGGATATATACCAGTTTGTAGAGCTCGACGAGCTGATTCACGTGGTATGTTTCGTTTTTGCCCATATCTTGCACTTCTTGAGTTCTGGTTATTTGACTAAATTTTTCACCTAT
>JAJEKB010012412.1:0-18182 GCA_022393335.1 Macrotrachela quadricornifera | reverse complement strand
TAAAATGGAAGAACATTACTTGACTGAGCAACATCAAGTTGCCATCTTCAATGTTCTTCGTCAAGTACAATCACTTGATAAAACACTAAGTATTGTGTCAGGTGCTATTGAGATATTGACCAATGATAGACAACGTCTCAGTAATGAAGCACTTCAAATGCTGATCAAAGACTTTTTCCGAGTTAAATTGTCTGTAGAAGAAATGTATGGATTTTCGGAAGCAATGAAAAATAATTATGATATTCTTTGTCAAGAATTAACATCACTTAAAGAAAAGATTAATGATATGAAATATGTATCATATGATGGAACATTTATATGGAAAATTACAAATGTTCGAGAAAAAATGAGTAAGTTCAATAATTATTTATTTCGACTAATCATGGTAGAATATTTCCCAAGAGAATAACCAAAAAATAAAAAATAATTACTAAAAGATACAAGATACAGATAATATATCAATACATTCAGAAAATGAATTGAAGAATTTCTTTTACTTTTCTTTAATTATTTGTTTTCACTTGATTTATAGTTGATGCAGAATCTGAACGACAAACTTCAATTTATTCTCCACCATTTTATTCATCTCCTAGTGGATACAAAATGAGAGCTTGTATGTATCTAAATGGTGATGGCAATGCTCGCGGTACACATATGTCATTATATTTTGCCCTAATGCGGGGTTTGAATGATCCAATTCTCAAATTTCCATTCACATACAAAGTGATATTTTGTTTGTATGATCAGAGTTCAGCGAAACGACATCTCATTGATTCATTTCGACCAGACATTAGATCGAACAGTTCTCAAAGACCACGATCAAATATGACTATAGCTAGTGGTATACCAAAATTTGTTCCATTGCGAATAATTCAGCACGCAGAGAGTCCATATATAAAAGACAATACAATGTTTATTAAAGTGATGGTTGATTTTGGTGATATGCCAGAAAATTTATTACCATACGTTGTGAGTCTCAATCCAGGGCTACCAACTCATATTCAGCAGGCGATGATCAAACAAGAAGCTGAACGGAGAGTTTCAAAAACGACATAAAAACGTGAATCAGATAGAGAAATCAAAATTAAGTGAAGAAGTCACAGAATATTTTTGAAGTAAAATTTTTTTGTGGACATTCTTTTTTCAACAAAAACTTTATCGATGGATTGAATCTGTAATAATTGGAATAATTCTCAAACGATTTGTATATTCCAGTTATGTAGAAGGTGGAAAAGCTCTTAGTATATCATGTTTTAAAAAAACACAGAAAACAAGTAGAAGTCTTCTCAAAATGTTGTAGCTCATAATAGGTTTTATCAAAAGAATAAAATTTGTTTTTTTTTCAATAGAATGAACAATCAATAGAATCTTGTTTCATCTGTTTGTGTTTTTATATATTTCTAGTGCATAATTATTATAATCGATTATACTTGTATTTTATTTCAGCAATAAAATTTTAAACAAGAATATCAAATAAAATTGTATTGATTGTTTTCAGATAAACAATAATTAATATGTAAGTTTTTGTAGATACATCAGCTGATCTAGACCTTACTAGTTTCAGAAATAAATACACTTAGATAGCGACAGTAGATACAAAGAAAAATATTTCAGATAAAATTTTTTTTTGAATTATCTAAACTTCATTTCTTTTCATATCTAGTAGAAAACGTAGAAAACTGAAAGTATTTTTCGATAATTTTTTAAATGAGACGCAGTCGAGGTGATATTTATATAGTTCAAAAAAATTAAATACCAATTTATCTGAATATATTTTTTGATACCTACTGTTTTTATCTAAATACATTTGTTTCTAAAACCTAAATCGACAAAACGTCTTGTTTATGTCGTTCATACGTCTTATTTTTTCTAGAGTATGAAATATTATATATGATGAGCTCACAACAATGATAAAAAGAAAGAAATCGTACATTAACCATCACACCACTTAACAAGAAGGCCTGTCCTCTAGAGTATTTATAGAAGAATGTATCAAGTGCTACATTACCACCAGAAATCACAGATGTTGGTAGCCAACGATAACTTTCAGCTTTCCAAAGTCACTCTAAGACATCTCAAAACTATCGTAATTAATCTGAAATGTTATTTTTTGACCTCATGAATTTAATAGTTGATTAGAGTTATTTTGAATGTAAATTTCATATCTCAATGAAGAAAGGAAATCAAAGAAAACAAATACGTAACTTTTATTAGCTCGGCGTGACGAATCTGATGACAGTAAATTAAAGGTTTTATCTTTATTTCAAAATGATTTAATACATTTTTCTTGTCACAAAATGCTAATTCCAAACCTTTGATATATATACTATTTCTGAAACATGCAGATAAGAGCTGAATGATTCACGAATACATTTTATAATCAGTTTTTCATGTAGATTAAGAAAAAAAGCTTCTAAAAGTGATGATAAATTTCGTTAAAGATTCGAATTTTGAATTTCCTCAACCTTATAATATTCAAAAATTTTATATTAAAATATCAAAAGCAGAGATAAATCGAAAGAAAACATCTATTATATACATACACATCTCAAACAAAATTCTTCTCTTTTTATTTTCTATATAAATATTATTATGATTTATCAGATATTTTATAAAAATTTCTCCTCGTTTGTTAATCATTCTTACTTAATCTATATTGTTTATATGAGAAAAGAATATTAAAAATAGAATTCGAACCGATAAATATCATCAAAGCATTTCTATTTAGACTTCTTTTGATTTATGGTGAAAATTAGATAAATAACAAAATTTTAGTATAAATACAGAGTTATTCTTGTTTTTGATAATATTTCACAATATGTTTATGAAGAAATCTCATCAATTGATTAAAACCTTTTAAACTCATGTTTTAACAATAGGTAGGACTTGAAGAAGCTAAAGTCTTAGATTAGATCATAGTTTTTGTAAATCCTATTAGTTCTTATTAGATTTACTAGACTCAATCATATCTTGATAGATACTTCAAATGAATCTTTTTTGTAAGACATGAAAATTTTAAAATTATTTTTTAATTCAACTATGTTTTAAGTTAAAGACTTAAAAGAATCTATTTTCTAGAGACTTCATTAGTTAAAACATGAACAAGTCACATTTGAAACGACAAATATGAGTATACAACTTATTAAGATTACTACGATGATGAAATAATGTTTTGAAATACACAATCATTGACATGCTCGATATGTTTAATTGAACCTCATGAATTAAAATATATTAGATATACATAGTTTAGCACATTGAAATATTAGCAATATCAATTCGTTCTACAATATTCTAAAAAATTCTCTTATTATCACTGTTTATACTAGATTGTTTGCCTTTTGATAAAGTAATAAGGAAGTAAAAAACCAGCATTATCAATACTAATCATATCTCTCAATTTTTATTCAAATTTCATTTATTCAAGTAAATGTTGATTAATACACTCTCATTATATGACAATTATTAAATATTTGAAAAAATAATTTAGATTTTAAAATAGTTCTGTCTTGCAATTCAACTACCCCCAAGCTGTATGTGTCAGCTTTCTGCTCCATATACGACATGTTCATAAAAGCAATCAGCTAAGTATATACGAACCAATTTCTCTTAGATTCTTCTAGTTCGATCAAATCTTATTTAATGACAAAATATGAGTTCAAAAGCTTTTAATCACATGATGAATTTTCATCATTAGAACGATTAGTTTAAGTATAGTTTTGATTCAGCATGATTGTTTTAATCGAGTAGTATTTTAATATTAAATATGATATCAGTTGATAAGTTTGAATGAAGAAATAAATCTTCATATTTATTCTAAAAATAGAAAGTTATTACATGTTAATCTCATGAAACCTTAGTACAAAAATGATTTACACAACCACTGTTTCAACGAAGTTTTAAATATACTGCTTTATACTTTGATTTTCTCTAAGACTTAATAATCATATCAAAGAATGTATACATGATTTTTGACTGCGTTTGTTTAGAGTGAATGTGTTAGATCTTTAGAACAGCCCTACAAATAACATCATTTTATTTATGTTTCAATCATTTTTGAAAAGATATCTGACTTGTAGTTTACATAAACAAGTTTCACTTGAATTTACTTCATTTGTTGTATTACAAAAAAAAAGATTCTGTCATACAGAAATTTTATAAACATTTCGTGATTATCAAAATAATGAAAAAAAATATTAAAAATCTGGGTTATAATAAAAATGTTACGCCATCAAAATATAATGTTTATAATTATTACATTGCTTGGATAATGCATTGCACAGAGATCATTGTGTAGATATCTGCTGAGAATGTTGTTGAGCTCTGCGTTCAGCTTCTTGTTTGATCATTACCTGCTGAATATATGTTGGTAGCCCTGGATTGAGACTCAAAGCGTATGGTAATAAAGTTTTGGACATATCACCAAAATCAACCATGACTTTAATGAACATAGTGTCCTCTCGAACATATGAATTTTCTTGTTGGATCATTGACAATGGAACAAATTTTGGTATGCCACTAGCTATGTTCATGTCTGATCGTGGCCTTTGAAAACTACTCGATCTGATGTCTGGCCGAAATGAATCAATGACATGCCGTTGTGTTGGAGTTTGATCATACAAACAAAAAGTGACCTTATAATCAAATGGAAATTTAAGAATTGGATCGTTCAAGCCTCGCATTAGAACAAAAAACAATGACATATGAGTACGACGAGCATTTCCATCACCATTTAAATATAAACGAGCTCTCATTTTGTATCCATTGGGAGATGAATAAAATGGTGGAGAATAAATTGAAGTTTGTCGTTCAGATTCTGCATCAACTATAAATCAAGCGAAAACAAATAATCAAACAATAACAGAAAAAACTATTCAATTTTTTCCTCAATGCATTGATGTATTATTTGCATCTTGTGTCTTTTAGTAATTACTTGTTAATTATTTGTGTTGCGCACATCAGGTTAGTTCTTTTTCTTTGATTATTGTCTCAAAAAATATTCTATCATGATTAGTCGAAATAACTAATTTTGGAACTTACTCATTTTTTCTCGAATATTTGTAATCTTCCACATAAATGTTCCATCATATGGCACATATTTCATATCATTAATCTTTTCTTTTAGTGATGTTAATTCTTGATTCAGAATTTCATGATTATATCTCACTTTTTCCAAAAAACTTTGTGTTTCTTCTATGGATAACTGAACATCATCTCTCGATATTTGAAGTACTTCATTACGGAGTCGTTGTCCATCATCGGTCAATGTCTCAGTACCACTTGAAAAAATATTCAGCGTTTGATAACGTTCTTGTGATGGAGCTGTGATAGAACCGTTAGTTATTGTTCTTGAAACATCAGTATCCATTTGTGTATTGAGTATTTGTGGTGCAATCTGGCGAGGGAAACTGAGTGTTGAATTTAGACTTTGCTCAGTCAAATAATGATCTTCTATTCTGTTACGCATGATCTAATCAAAAAATATTTTAAAAAATCAATTTGAATTGTAGAATATTTTCATACTTGTTCATTACAACCAGAATCTTCCAAGAAACAATCAACACTTATTTTTTCACATTGTAATACTTTATGTTCATTGAATTTGTCAACTGAGTTGAACTGTTCGCCACAATCTTCGCATTTTAGATTTGAATGATATTGATTGAGATGATCCTGTAGAAAATAACCATAGATAGTTAAGAAATAAGAAAATCGTGGAAAAAATGACTTGATAGTTAATGAAAGAGCCAGTCCATTGACAAAAAGAACAATCGATTGGTAGTGTTTGCATGTCATTTTTAAAACCTCGATCAATCATCATCACCTTAACAGTAAAAATATTTTCTTCATTGAAATAAAAAGAGATATATTACCTGATGATGTGGTACTTCTATTTTACATTTTGAACATATAATTGTTATTCTAAAAAAAATCAATGAAAACTATTACTTTAAATTGTTAATGAGACTTACTCATGTTGTATGTTGATGCATGATTGACATAATCGATGGCCACATGTGGTCAATTGTGCTGGATCTTGTAATATCAATGAACATTCCGGACAAATATATTTTTTATCAAGAATATTTTTATTTTTTGCATCAATACCAACCATTATTTTTTTTTAATTTAGTTAAAAAATGAATATTGATTTGAGAGAAAAAAGATTTGTTGTAATTCTTTAGTGAAAAATATCTGATTTACTACTTTAAATTTACAAATATAGATATGTGTAGGATAATGTATGAAAAAATAGCAAAGATGTCTTAATTATCTAAAAACACGATAATAATTTTAAAAAAATTGAGAAAAAGTAATTTTTGAAATGAAAATCTAAAATATTTAATATATTTAAATTCATGAATACATATTAAAGTACAAGAGTTCAAAAAAAATTGTAACCTTTTAATGGAAGTAAATCAGAAATCATGATTATGTCTTTATAATACCATCTAAAGTTCACACTGATGTGTTCGTTTAAATTTCAATGAATATTTTAAACGTCTTGTTAACATTCCATAGAGCGAGACATAGGAGCAGTTCAAATTGGTTTATTTACTATGAAAAATGTTTTCCAGATATTGAAATATTCTATAACATCATTAGTTACGTTTCAAATCTTCTAAATCAGATAATCTGAATAAGATATCGCATATGGATGGACATTTATTTTGTCCCATTACTGTTCATCTCGTACACTACGACTCGTTCATTTTGTCCCGTGCATTATGTTCCTCTATAGTATATTCATACTTATTCTATATGATTCCCGAAGTTTCGCGAAAGAAAGAGAAATATAAAATATATATTCTTACTTCTCGTACATAACGTGAAGTGTTTCTCTCACAATTTGCCGTTGTCGTATGATTTTAGGCAGTCGATGTACGAAACCTAAATCTGTTATACAATTATGGAATGTATACGATCGAGTTGTGCAAAATCTCCTTAGATCGAACAACTCGATAGAAAGTGGGCATAGGACATTCAATTGTCGTGTATCGATCAAGCATCCGACAATAATCAAATAAACGAAATGTATTATTCGAGAACAAACTAAATTTGAAATGGGAATTGGGCGTGTTCGAGTAGGATAACAGCCGAAGTCAAAGCAAAAAAATCTATGCTATAGTTGATTTACGCTTAAAATGTATTGTGGCTTCTTGTGATTTCAACTCTGTCAGTGAATATCAGGCGCGTGTCACTCCTAACATGATAAATAATTTTTAAAATTTCATTCGGTCTCAACTTTATTTAATACATTTGAAACGATGTTCGTGTTAAACGAGATTGTGTATTTATTGAAGTTGTCACTATCATTTTGATGAGTGATAAAAACTGCAAGAGAATTTATCGCACGAGACAAAATTGAACTTGAGACAAAATGAGTTTGGGACAAAATGAACAGGAATGAAATGTATAGGACGAACTGAACGTGGAACAAAGTGAACAGAACGAAATGATTGAGGGACGAAATGCGCGGACGCTCTCACTGGATTGAGACTGTTTCACACCATTATATAGTGTTTGAATTAATCATTTCTGAATCAATATTTTGAAACTTATTTTGGAACCATGACATAAAAATGATTCAATATTATAATTTGTTAACATTTGTAATATATACGTAACTACATGAATAATCTAACACATAAGTACTTTGAAATACAAGCTACATATTAAGACCACTAGAAAATCGTCATAAACAAAAACATTAATCATTTTATTCAAGTTTTATTTGATTCTATTACTCACAAATGAAAGCACTATTTTCTTGCACTTACAGATTAAAATAGTTGAGCTTTTGTTTTATAGATTACGTCTCAAAAGAAGTGAACAACATCATAAGACTCAAGAAACAACTTATTATCTTCTTCTTATTCTCATGGGTAAAATGTAATACGATATGGAAAGAGAAAAGAATAGATATTGTGCCTTCAAGATTACAAAGAATTTCATTCAACTGTCAGAGATTCAGAATCATGAGGAACTGTCACTTTTACTTTATTATACATCTCTGATAAACAACTAAGAAAAACTAACGTATTTATTCATTTTTACGACTTTGTTAAAAAAATTACATAAAAATTTTTAAGTTAGGATGAAGAGTACTGTCTGTTGGCAGAATACAAAGAAAGATGTTATGTATGTATTTCAAATGAGGGATGAGTTGAAAGATTCTTTTTTTTATCTTTCATTTCGTGTTTGGTTGCCTAGACTTTTGAGTTTCTGGACACGCAACGCTACTCATCAAGAAACATTTATCAAATGAATATCCTTAAGCACTTCAGACAATAAAACTTACGCCATAAAAAAAATAAGCAGAAATAAAACTAGTTGTGAAAATGACATCAACGCACATTGTAAGGAACATGTCGATATATTGAAGCTGAAAAACATTTATATAGAATAAGAAATTTAGGTAAATCATCAAGTGTCAGAGACTGTTGACTTACAATAATATACACATGAATATATACGAGAACATGCTATAGTACATATCAATGACAATATCTATTGTATTTTGTATTGTGTATTTCTATTATTGTTCAGATTCTGATGAAAATAAGAAAATAAAATATTCAGTATATACTATCATTGCTGCAGTTTTCAGAATTACAACATAATTGCGACATTATCGAACTTACAAGAGAAACTTATTCTGTTAAAGACATCTATAGATGGCTAATTTATTTAGTGCATCAGATTTGAACATTAACGTGCAAATCTAATAAAGTATCAATCATCTTATTATGAAACAGTTAACCATAAACATCTGTCTATTAACAGAAATTTACAAATGCATAAGATATTGCTTGTATAACACAGTGTCAAAATGAGCGAATTATAATCTAAATAAAAGTTACATTTGAGAAATGTAAGTTTTTCAGTTATTGATTTTATCATGAAATATTTATTGATATGTATTAAGAATCTTCATTATCAGACAATATTATAATAAATATATACTTATAGTGACCAGTTTTACATCTGTACAGTTCATTCCTACATATTTCGATTATCAAAAGTTTTTGAATATTTCATCTGTATATGAGAGTTTCTATGAGAGCAAAAGAATAATAAAAGCAAGTGTGTTAGAATACTATTAATAGTTAAAAGTATTAACTCAGTAAGAAGAACTCACAATAAATTTTGGTAAGAATACTCTAAAAACTCACTAGGTTGTTTAATCATAAAATAACTGTATGATGAATAGCAATGACAGGAATTGTATAATAAAACTAATTTTGTTGCGAATGTTCGTTCTTATATACATATATATATATAAATTGGAAATAATTTGCTCATTGAGAAAGACACTCGAGATAATTTAGAATAGAAAAAATAGTAGTTACTTACTTTTTCTTGTTCTCTTGTTATCATACTTTTGTCATAGGTAAGAAAATTTTCTTCACGATGGCTATCAAGTGGTAATGAAGAAACAAAAAAGAGTTGAGTGCTATTTTTTCTATGCCTAAAGAATATTGAGCAACTTCTCTGAGAAAAACTGATTTCTTTTTGTTTATTAGAACAGTTCTTTTGCTCATCATGGATATAAACTCTCTCAGAGATTTTTTCTCGAACTTGAGCTAATTAAACATCAAATAAGAAATCTATCAAATACATCAACAATGAAATTTAAGATTTACTATTGTTGAATATTTCAAAAATGCCTTTCATTTTTATGACAGATCTCTGTGAAATTTATATTTAATTTATTGAGAAGGTTCTGTTAAATCTAGTATAAAATATTTTTCTTAAAACTATTTAAGAGAAAAAGAATTGTTTAACTTGAGACCGACAAAGATAGTTAGCATGTCCTCATATTATTAGTCCACTATTTTCATATTTAACTACAATCAGGTCAAATAAAAATTAACTTGATGTCCTATCTAAGAAAAGTAAAGAAAGATGATAGAATATTTTCATTCATTACTGGTGCAACATTATAGAAACAATCTCTCTGACTTTTTGGCCCTGTCTCACAATTAAAAGTATACAAATTTCAATGAGAAATAGATCTAACTTGATCTTCCTATAACAAATGATCGATAAATCTATACTTGGGAAATACTAGAATATATCTGAAAGAAAAGATAGATAGGCAATATTCTATTTGTATTATATACTGCAATAATTGTTTCAACAAAACATTTAGAAAGATATTGTTTTTGAAACTGATCGAACATTTTTTTTGTTGTAGTTCCTTACAGAAATAATTTTTTAATTAATAGATTCTTTAAAGATGAATTAATGTTTGCACTATTACTGACATATAACTAATCATTTTCCATTCTTTTTTTTTAAAATCATAAATATTTAATTATCTTCAGTCATTCTCGCCAACGATTTTGTTAATCATATAATGTACACGTAACACATTATATTTAAATTTGATCTAATGAAAATAGGTTTTGAAAATTTGTTTGTTTGTTTTTTCATTTTTATGCGTCTCTTTTTATAATCGTGGATGACATGAAGGTTCTATGTATTCGATTGTCAGATATCAGAAGGTTTGATCCCTTCCCTCGACACGGTATCGTTGATCTCACGATGTAGTTTACTTTATATACTCTCAAGAATCAATTTATTTCAAGTCAGAATTTTAAATAATCACCACTTGAAACTATTAAGAATATAATGAATATTGGATATAATATTTTCAGTTCAGTCTATCTTTCCAACGCCTCGTCTGTGTGTCAGAACAAATGATTATCTTCCTGCCAGATAATACAAGAAACATCATTGATTTATTTATAATGGAACTAATAATATGATGCCGGAAAATTCTCCATTTACAAATGTAGCTTCTATACTTATAGATAAATTTGCTGCTAAAAGAACATAATTGTTCATGAAGATTCGTATATTAATATGAAGTACCTGTGAAATAGAAATATTCGATTAAGAATAATAATATATTCAGATTTCTTATAGCTTATGCGAAACTTGTATTGTTCAATTTGAAATATAACATGGTGACTTTTTTGTTTCACGTCAATATATATATAGATGATTAGTCTAAACTATCTATATGAATGTTCGTACAATAAAAATAAATGATTTATAAACTACAATGCTACTAAAAGAGAATAGTCAATAAAGTAATGAAATTGAATAAATATTCTAGAAGAAAATTTGTTAAGAATCTCAAAGCATAACTATTATTATGGTTTTCTAAGCTCTAGTCAAAAATAAAAATACCACAAGATAGAAATATTGAAAATAATACTTAATGAAAGTGTAAGTCTTCTTCACTCTTATCTTCATTTTTGACATTTTTACTTTCGATCAAAGTTTGAGTCTATCATTATTGGCTTGTAAGAACTATAAAAAACCTTAATGATCTTTATAATAAATCTAGAATAAAGAAAGATGTAGATTAAATATCATTAAAAAAAGATTCATTGGATTAATTCTTTACTTTTCATAATGAAAGAATATCTTCTAGCTTGTATCAAACTTTAATTACAAGTTTTTTGAAAACTTATAACAAAACTAAGATTCAAAAGAATTTTAATAGTTTTTTTAATTTGAAAAACTTGCTTACCTGAACAATTGTTTTATATAATTTATCATAAGCTAGTTCAAATATTTTAAAGTAAGTTAGTTTTTAGATGAATTAATCGACGATTAACGTTTAATTTACATAATGTTATTGATAATCATAGACCACTAACCATGTGAAAAACAAGTTACAAAATGATTGCTTTCATATGTTACACGTACATATATACACCTGGTAATTATGCAGAACATAACAAGTATCGTCTATTACATCACTACCTACTTTTATTATGATGTCATATGAAAATAATCGAATAAAGACACTATCAAGGTATATATGTGTGACGAATTTTTATTCTTGTTCTGCATAATGAGTAATATATCTTTCATATTAAGCGCCTACATGTAATTGTACAATAATATCTAGAAGTTGCGTTCGTTTTCACTTTTCTATCGACTATAAAACGTAATGTTAATTAAAACAAATAAATAGAAGAAAAAGTATATTTAATTTCTGTCGATAAAATATGATTGACTTTTTTGAATTATATAATATAGAAACGATCGAATTGTAAACAAATAAGATGGGTCATTTGTTTGAAATATTTATGTAAAAATCAAGAATATTCTAATAAAAGAAACTTCGAGTATATTTTTAACGCTTTCAATCCCAATATGTTCTTGCGTTTTGCACAAACATAAATCAAAATAATTGAATCTCTTTCTCTTGCGTTCTCTTATCACAATCAACTCCGTTAGTTGAGTTTGAACGACAGAATATAAAATATGTCTTTTGCGTTCTGCATGTCATTTATGACATGATATCAGGGATTGAAATGGTTAAATAACTAGTGAAAATTAATAAATTATTACTTATTAGACAGTATTAATTAAAATCAAAGAATCGATTTCGGTAATCACTTCCAATGAATAGCTTAGGTCGAACCAAAAGTGCTGTCATCATTTAATCCTTCGAGTACCATGCATGGACATTTTTGTTCATATGAGTAAAAAATCGCTATTTTTTTGTGATAAATTCAACTAATTGATTTCAACTTTTTAGAGTGTAAATTTTTCGAGCTCCTTTAATTGCCAAATACATTTTTTTCATCAACGCTCCATTTTTCTTGAAGAAACAACCCCCTTATGTACATGAAAAAAGCCCATGTTACAATATGATTCACCTATATATCTTTTTTTTCTGTGTTCTCATCTATTATATCGTATGAATGTCGTACACGTCATACACATATATATGTTCTTTCCTTCCCTTCACCTTTGGTATATTCTAGCTGCTTTCCTCTTATTATTTTGTTTATGATTTTTCTCGTGTGTTCATGGTTATTTCCAAGTTCTTTCGGAACGTTCCTAGCTTGTTTACCAATATATAATGTACATTTTTAAAAATCGAACATTTTACTTGCAATTAACTAACTCGATTCTCGCGTTATTAGTTCGAAAATATTTTAACATTCATACGATAAATAAAATTTATAAAATGGCCGAATATGATGATATTACGAATATTCCATCAGAAGAAGAATATTCTACTGAAGAAGAAGATTTCGTGGAAGATATTGGAAATGGTAGCAGTGAAGATCTTGAGGGTGAGGGTGAGGGTGAGAGTGTGAATCGTGATATGTCAGATTAATTAAAATATAAATAATAAAGTTGAGAAGAACTGAATTTTTTATGATTTATATATATGGACAAAAATGTCCTTGCATGATATTCCACGCAACTTTTTTCGCACGGTACTCGAAGGGTTAATAAAAATATAAAGAGGCAGAAATATTTTAAATTCATTTTATCAAATGTTGAGAATAGTTGCCATGATATTTTATATAAAGTTCGATCCATTCTAACAACTTGTTAAAACTTATTTTTGAAATCTTTTTTGAAAAAATTTTTACGTATCTTTAATGCTAATAAATTGATCACGTTTTATTTCTTCTAAAAAGTTAGCAAAATTTTTTTCTTGAATTGTCAGTTGTGTTCTAGCATTACTAGCGATAGGATATGGATTTATTTTAGACACGTTAGTCATAAATTATGGAATACTAGCTGGCTTATTGAAGGTGAATTGTCAAAGACTATTGTTCATCGAGACAAATTTTAATCAAAACATTATTTGGTATATTCTTTCAATCGAGTAGTCTTGAGTGTAGATAAGACAAGACTGTAGGTCATCAATATTGAATTGAAACTTGTTCAAAGCCTTTTGTTAATGAAATATAGAAACGAATAGAGACGTGAGGTTCAAAGTATATAGAATTACTGAACGATAATCGTTGATTTCATACTTGTCCAATGTTATTAATTATGCAATAGAAGAAGAAGACATCGATATAGTGACATATCCACCATATTCGTCAATCCTGATACTATGTACTTTGCGGCTCATTAGTTCTATCAGACGCAGTTTAATTGATTAAGTAGATTAAACATAATTAGCTTATGCAGTATTCAGGGTACATAAAAGTTTTTTCAAAAAAAGAGTTCAGAAATAACTTTTAACAAATTGTTAGAAGGGATCGAACTTGACATAAATAATCATGGCAACTATCCTCAACATTTGGTACAGTAAATTAAAAATATCTCTATATCTTTATATTTTTATTAAATGATGACAAAAGTTTTAGTCCGACCTAAATAATAATAATTAAACGGTACATTTTAATAGAACTTGGTTTGTTATATTGGATACAGTCGATCATGGCGTCAGCATCTGTGTCTATCAAAGTCGATAATGCCTCAGTCACTGTATGTAGGAGAGAAGAAAAAAGAAAGGAAAAGATGGACCTAAATTTCTATCCATATATTATAACGCTCCTTTCAGTTCGTGTTTCAACAAACATAAGAGCATATACAATGATTAGTGAAAAAAGTACAGTATATTTCGAAGCTGTTTCATAGTTACATTATATAGATGTTAGTAGAGAGAAAATTGAGGGTGAATGTATGAATTGAATACATTTCGAGCTATTGCGATGCATATCGACTCAACTACGAGTCTCATCAGATGGCTTTGTATTTCCGTTGTAAATATTTATCTACAAATCCAACTTTATTTTTGTCACGTAAATCATAAGTATTTCTTTTCTTTGAACATAAGTTATATGATTTAGTTAGATAAATCTGATCATCGTTGTAGAAAATCTTTTTTTCTATCTCAAAGGTTTATTCTTAATATCAAATGTTCATAAAAATACTTTCGAATCTTTCTAAAGTTCATTATTGTACTCTGTTTCTTGTTTTAAGGTTTAATCTTCATTTTGAATAATCGTAGATCCGTTTATCATCAAACTTATATTCAATAATTGTTTTATGAATTAACATGATTTAATATATCGTATGAAAGCAATTAGTTTTCGATCAATATAGTAATAATAATGTTCAATAGATGATATGCTATGATATGAATATACGAGCTGTTTTTGATGATGTACTGTGGTCATTAATTTATTCAATCTATAATGCATATAACTTACCCATCTGAATTAATGGCTGTGTCAGTCAAACAGATGTACTCGTTTTACTTTATAGAAAAATGCATCATTTCTTCATTCATCATTGTTTATCAGAAAAGTTTAGAAAATAATGACGATTTCAACTTTTTCAAAGAGTATGAGACAGATAATATAGACTCTATAGTATCAGAATTTTATTCCTATCTGTGTAGTTATATATTAAATGTTGAATCGATTAAAATAAATTGTTAGAATAACTTGACTTTAATTTTATCGAAAGCTTTTAGTAATATTGTAACGAAATTATTCAATTTAGTTGACATCTGAAAATATATTCAAGTTGACCGTAAAAACAGAATTATTAATCTATTTTAAATAGCTTTTATAACCGAACTTTTAAGATTCGTTTAGAGCTAGAGTTAAAAAAAAGAGAAAAAAAAGTGTAAAAGTACTTAAGTCTGTTCTAAATAGATTTGATAAATAAAGCTTTGTCATCCATCTAAATCAAAAATTGAATACAATACTACATTAATGATGAACAGTGTTATCAAGATGGAGTCGATAATCTTCTATTCTACTGAAAGATAGTCAGTTTTTCTATTGTAGCTACTACGTGCAAATGAATCAATATACCCTTCATGATCATGAGGTGGATCGCTTTAATTATGTTTTCAACAGAAGTAGTTAATATTTATATATCTTTAGACAAATCCATAGTATTAAATTTACGAGCACTCAATCGATCTGACACATTTTGATCTACATTAACATCTTGAAGGTGATATATTAGAAAAACTTAGCCTGGCAATATGTTCATCAATTAACTTAATATTTATGAAACTTTGTGAGATAATAATATTTAAATTAAAACTGGAATCGGTGAAAAAATTAAATATAAACTTTTTGCTCTTAAAATAAATTTTAAAAATATGATCATTGTTGATGAAACTAATTAAAAACTTTTCGAAAAATTCAGAAGAAAAAGAAGAAGGTTCCTGCCTTTTGACTACCTTTCTGTGTAGGACACCACTCAAAGATAGTTTCATAAGCCCGATATTTTTTCTCTACAACTATGACTAACTGCAGCTCTGAATAAAATGTTGACGGATGCAGAGTTCTTCTCGCTCAATTACTTGAGCTCCCTATATACACTGAATAACAATATAGCACTTACGAAGACTATATTGTATGTTATAATGTTACTAGCATGCTATCGGATAAGTGATCTGAGACAAACAATCGTTAGTGACTTGTTCAGGATCATTCTATAGTTGATGATACCGAAGTTCAGACACCGTACTTCGTGAATGCATGTCGAACAACGTAACCAATCAGCCATGGCAGCTCAAGAAGATCAGACAGTAAGAATTGTGATTGATAAGTAAAAGGAAATGTAATCGATTAATGAAGAATTTCTCTAACAATCAATTTAACTGAATATGAATATTTCTACTAAACTTGACTAAATTTCATATAATCAACAAAAGCCTATTCCAATACCTTATGATTATTATATTAATCGAGAAAAACTAATTTCTTTCAAACCATATATTGAATCATATTAATTCAGAATACAATTGTTGAATATAATCTCGATGATAAACAAATCTACGATTATTCAAAATGAAGATTAAACCTTAAAACAAGAAACAGAGTATAATAATGAACTTTAGAAAGATTCGAAAGTATTTTTATAAAATTTTAAGATAAAAAATAAAACTTTGAGATAGAGAATAGAATAAATATTTACAGGCATAATCTAGTTTATATGTGTATAGAAATCGAAAAAACTTGATTTTCGATATATTATATAATACCATGTTTCTAATAAGTTTAACTTTTTTTACATCGAATAACAAATCAAATATCTCAGTCAACAATTAATTATCGTCTGTTTAAACTTTATATGTAAACAAAATGTGCATTATAAATGTTGTTTATGACAGTAAATCCAGCATACGTGACCAAGATTATATCTATTTGATGAGAGAGAGTTAACATTTATGAAAAGTAATTTGATCTACTTTCTATTATAATCATGGCGATTTTTAATTGATCGATTTTTGGATATATTTAGAATATTAATGCTGCTTCTGTTCAGAGATTCTCAATAGACAGAATCATTTGATTACACATCTTCAAGTGAATACTAAGCGAGCGAAACATCGGGAAACATACGATATATTGACTTCAGGGATCAAAATGATATTTCAAGAGAATGATAAGAATCAGTTCTCTTGTCGTCTATCTAATGAATAAAAAAGATATTCTGAGTATTTGAATAAATCAAAAAAAATTTAGAAACAACCGAATCAAAGGATAAAAGGCTGTTAGTGCAAGCTCTATGGGATTAGAATGTGAACCAAGATGTAGCTGTTAATATTGTGAAAGAGAGAACTAATCAATGTGTTTCGGTTTATGAATTTCTACCTACTATTAACGCATGTGCAATGATGAAAGATATCAACTGTTATGTACTGTAATAAGTGTGAAGGTCAGAGAAATGTCAACTATCACATTAATTCCACAATGAACTTGTCTTACAAACATTCTTATCACGATTCATGATATATTGTTGTTAAGACACTTGTCACCTATGTGGTGGATGGTGGGAAAAGGGAAGGATAAGGTCTAAATTTCTCTCTGTAAATTTCAATACTCCTTTTACATCTTGTTTCACAAAGTCTTCAGAAAAAACCTTTTCTAAAATTTCTCTTACAAGGGAAGGTCCCGAGGTGATGACCCGAGTTGAAGGCTGATATTATGTGGGCTTGCTACACTAAGTACCCTGATGTCAAATATAAAAGAATTATCGACTGAGGCTGAACCAATGAAAATCGTATTCAAGACATACTGTCGCTATCTCATGTATATATGCTGGTTTTTTAGTCTCTAGACAGGTCGAGCGAGTATTCAAAGACGATATAGACACTTATGGATAAGATTGAATATTTTTCAACATACAAATTCATTTGGTCAAGCTTTGAGGCTAAAAAACCAGCATATATACATGAGATAGCGACAGTATGTCTTGAATACGATTTTCATTGGTTCAGCCTCAGTCGATAATTCTTTTATATTTGACATCAGGGTACTTAGTGTAGCAAGCCCACATAATATCAGCCTTCAACTCGGGTCATCACCTCGGGACCTTCCCTTGTTAGTTAGATTAGGAGATCCAAGATCTTATAGTGCTCCTTGGGAAAA
>JAJEKB010012397.1:0-11802 GCA_022393335.1 Macrotrachela quadricornifera | reverse complement strand
TCTGCTGCAGTTTGCTCTAGTGATGACGAAAATCAAATTTCGGTTAATTTCTCTAATATGTTAGAAACAATAGTCTCATTATCAAAATTTGACACGACAAAATCTATGACGATCATCAAGTCAAAAGAACCTGGTTGGGATATCAATTTATTTCAACAATATTGGATGAACAAATATCATCAACAATGTTATATTGTCAATCCTAATCAACTTCACGTTGCTAATGAACAATTGATGGATAAAATAAATAATCATTTAATCGAACAGTTTGTGTTTGAACTGCATCAAGATGAAATATTACAACTGTCTGACAACATTTTTCAAGTCCTCATTTATAATCCACAACTTCGATATATGAACGATCTTCGAACTATATTTATATTGCACGATAAACGACTATTCTCACTTTTATCCAATCAATCATTTTTATCAGTATTATTGGATGGTGATCACAATGAAGCAAATAAATTGATTGAAATTATACCAACTACCTATATCATTGGTCAAATGCCAAAATATGTTAAAGAATCTGTAATAATGAAACAACAAAACTGGTGTATTAAACCGAATATGTTAGGAAAAGGGGAAAATATTAGCATGGGTAGGTTTTTTAAAGTCAAAAAAAGTGAGCTCAAAATTTTGAGTTTACGCATTTTTAGTATTTACCACAATTTTTATCTGAAGTTAAGAGTTTGTGCTATCAGTTATATATGAACCACGACTACCTATGACTTGTCGCTAAGGTGGACACGTGATGGTGCAGTCATTCGGAAGAACTTTCGAAGTGAATAATTCCATTGATATTCCACCAAACGCTCAGCATTAGCTACGTTTGTTTGACCAGGACTTAGCCGATGGCGTATGTACGTGAAGTGAATGTGCAACACCCAATTCTTATTGCTGGTGACAAGATTGCGAAGCCATTGATAGTTGCCGTGAGATGTCATTATATCCATAGAAGCATCAAACCTGTTGTCTAATTCGTTCAGATGCATTTCCACCGCAGTGTGAGAGCCCCCAAGCTGCTTTAAGAGATCCGCATCTACCTCCAGTGATCTACCGGGTCGACGTAAATCATCATCCATATCAATGACTTTATTACCATTTGAAAGACATTCACACTCCCTTTATATTTCAAAAAAAAACGCAAGAACTTAGATGTCAACTTAATATACTGAACAAAAGAAGTAGATCAATTAGAAATTTTGAGCTCACTTTTTTGATCGTTTTCTAATATGTTTTGCTCATGTAAAAAGGTTACTTTAAAATTATGAATTAGGTATGGATACTTCAGTTGATAAATGGTTGTTTTTACTCTCTGATGCAACTCATCAACAATGGATCGTTCAATATTTTCACGAGTCAATACAATTTGAATCGATGAATCTTTGTGGTACGTTGTACTGTTTCAATGATCAATGTTTCAATATGGGAATTATTCGAGCGTCTCCAAATAAGATTGTTAACGTTTCTACCGGAGGTTACTGTTTTCGTCCATATGTACAACGTCAACATGTTTATTGTACTGATGATGGTAGTGTGTTAACCAAGGCACAATTACGTCAACAATTAACTTTGTCGAATTCAATGCAACGACAATGGAATAAAAGTGTTTATTTATCATCATCTGGAGGTAGTGGAGAAGAACATTTATACTTTGCTACGGATATTCATGAAAATGAACGACAAAGACAAATTTTAACGGATATGATGATCTCCGAGAATGTGCTTTTGGAGAGTGATGTTTGTCTCAATTTGTTTCAAGCAGGTAATATGTATCGATCACTTGAAATATTCAACGATTTTTGTTCATTTGCTAATTGTACAACATTACCAGCGGGTGATGATGCGAAAGATAATGATATTATCGAAATAATTGAATATTTTCATCCGAATGTACTGATGGGTGCACCACATCGTCTAATACAATTGGCTTTATTTATCGAAAAAGAATATCCAAAAAGACAAGTGAAATTTGATAGAATACTTTTTGCTGGTGAATCACTTGACAAAATCAAACGAGATTATTTCAAACAAATATTTAACTGTCATATCTATCTGGGTTTCTATGGTTCAGCAGAAGCTGGTGTATTTGCATGTCAAATACCTAAATATTCATCTACGAGAATATATATGTATCCGAAACAACTGGTTAACATAGAAATTATCAATTCACACATCGTTGTAACAAATTTAATTCGACGACGTAATCAACCCATTCGATTTGATACAGGAGATATTGGACAATTGATATTGAATGATAATAATAACAAGTATGGTCTAATTGAAGTTCTTCAAAGTGACAGATTAATTATGATGGATTTTGGAACTCTATCGAAATCTAATATTGAAACTTGTATGAATGAATGTGATATATTCGAATGGCAATTGATTATTGATCAAGATCAAAATGATAGAAGGAAAATAAAAATGACTTTTCGATATGTTGAGAATAAATCTACTTCATTAGAATTTTTCAAGAAAACTGTAGAAAAAAATTTGAAACAATGTTTACCATCACTCAATATTGATGATCAATTGTTAATCGAATGGGAATCGGTTCAATATAATGAACTCATACGAGATAAAAGATCAAATAAATTATTAAAAATTATTGATAAATGAAATATAATCTCCGAAAATTTACTTAAATAACCTTGCATTAATCGATCACAAGAATATTTAAATTCAAACTTTTTGCGGTGTGAAAGTGTTCTGACTAACCTATTTTTTTTCCTTTCATTCATTCTAATAAATCGTCAGACATAATAAATTTTTTGTTAATGGCAGAACTCTATTCAAGACTTTTTTATATGGATAATGCAAGTAGATATTTCTATTAAGTATTACTAGGTAGTGCTCTTTTCTGAATATTTTACTCTCAAAACGTGTCTAATCTGAACTTTATAAATAATGATTCTCAATCTTTCTGTCAAAGCGCCTCTCTACTAGAGAATATAACAACTATGTTCGAGTCAGTGATCAACATCTCCTTGTCACGCCACTCCCGAGTGGACATTACTTAATCTATGTTTCTCATATCGACAACTTTCAGTTGAATATCCTAGAAGTTGATTTCAGACTCAAATTTTCCATCGTCGATTATCTTTACTCAAGTTTTATAGAGATCTTACCTCAGATTTCAATTTTCTTATCTCAAGAAATTTTAGTAGGTTATAAAATCAATGAGTGGTGATAATTTTAATTCAATCATATTTTTTTTCTATATATTTGAGATAATTTTGTATTTTTTCGACGTTTCGAACATCTTAGTGTTTATTATCAAGGCATATCTACGTACCGTTGATGAATTACGAGTACTTCTACGACTACTTTTTAGTATATTTGAAGCTCTTATTAATCACGTGATAATATTGTATTTTTTATTTAATAAAATAAATAATACATAAGAAGGTATTTTGAATTATATGTCACAGATTGGATTATAGTATGTTCCTGTTGTTAGAAATTCTAATTTAGTTCTATTAAGTCCTTTATATAAACTAACTCAATATTACCAAATGTTTTTACATTTTTTCTCTTTTTTCATGCATTTTTACTTATTCCAACGATTCTCTTTAAATTAAGAGAAGTTTCTAGAGAAAAGTTATTTGGGGACAGTACCTATTCGTGTAAAAGTGTAGATTATGGAGTGCTGTGGGTATTTATCAAGATAACTTGGTATATTTATGTGGACCATAACAGAGATTGTGAGTGTTTGTATATATCTGTACGCACGTTTTGGCCAGTCTTATATGTTTTCAAAGGACAGTTCGTTAAGAAAAGTTTTTTGAGGATGGCACTTATTTGGGTCAGAATGTCGATTTTGGAGTTTTGTATTTGTTTGTCAGGACAACTTGGAGTGTTTATATGGATAATCGTAGCTTCTCAAGAGAGATACTTTTTAATTAAATATTATAGCTATTTAAAACTCTATATAGATACTCAAAGTAAGGCGCATCTATAATATTCGTGTAACCTTTTGTTTAAGTAGCCATTGAGAAGTAAAAGTTCAGCTATTTAAACGATATTTACAACTATTACATTATTTAAATAGCTGAATCCTTTTATAAGATTTAAGAATAAAAACAATATTATTTCTAAAATAGTCAGTATTCATAATGATGAGCTTGTCACCAGTTATATTAATACAGTGCTGATAGATATGAATGTTTTTAACAGTCAGTAATTGAAATGCGAAACTCCATTTTTGCATATTGTACAAAATTCGCATCTACAGTCAGACAATATATAAATTTGTAATACAGATTTTTTTGTTTAATAAAAAAAATATAGTTTTAAAACAGATGATTAGTTAAAATTATTTCAATTGAATTATTTAATTTTCTCCTTTTTCACCCCTGCTCAAATTGGAATTGTTACCTCAAAATGTGTGAGAAATAGTCATCATCAGTAATTTGAATATATCCACGTGAATAATAAATTAACGATATAGATTTGTTTGATTAATAAATGAAATAGAGTCTAACAATGGATGATTATTTAAACTTGTTTAAACTTATTTATTTTTTCACATACCTTCTGGCGAATATATTAAATAGCTATTGATATCGATTAAGTAGTACTGGAAAAGATAAAATAGTGCTAGCTGCTTAAACTCAGAGAACGTTTTTTCCGCAAAACATTTTTAAATCGCTATACATAGGAAAAAAAGTATCTCTTTTGAGACTGAGCCGTGGATAATAAGCGAGATTTTGGGTGTTTGTGTTGAGAGGGATCATTTTTTGGTCTTTGTTGATGGTTTATTTTTTCTCGGACTCCTCCAAAGTGGATATTTGTCGGTGTTTGCATAAATTAGTAATATTTTGTCATTTCTTATAACCTGCTTTCATATGTTTTACTACGTAGCGATATCAATGGAAAAGAAAAGAAAACAGAAACAAAAATGAAATTGATGATTATTGCATTAAATGTTCAAAATAATCACCGTGATTATCTACACACAGTTACATCCATTCGATCCATTTCTTGAAGGTCTTTTTGTACTCGTCTGGATTTAAGGAGTTCATGGAATCAATCACAGCATCATGTTATGATTCTGAATCATCTTGATTAGTCAGATTATCTTTGATCAGGTCGAATAAGCAGAAGTCACAAGGTGACAAATATGGAGAATTATGTGGATGTGATATTATTGTACGGCCTTCAAATTCAAGATAATCGGATACATCTTCATACACATATCGTCTACCATTGTCATAATGAATTTTCATACCACGAGTTCCATGCGAACGTCTTTGACGTTTAATCTCGTCGATCAGGGATCGTAAACACTGATTGATGTAATAATAATGGTCAACAATCTGACCACGTTCGATACGATGGATTAACATAGGACCGATCGATTTGAAAAAGATCGAAAACAAGGTTTCTGGTGCAAAATGACTTCCTTGAACAACAGTGGGTGGAGGATTCTCTATACCTACCCACGCCTTGTTTGATACCGTTCAATCGATCTGTTTGTGACGAAACCAGGACTTATCAACAGTAATTATATCGCATGGACGTCACGTTCCCTGGTGAAATTTCGCTAAATTATGCTTACATATTCAAACTTGTTCAGGTCGCTGAAGATCGGTGAGATGCTTAGATATGAAACGTACGGTTATCTTCCGAAGCTTTAAATGATCAGTGATTATTCACTAATCAGTCCCATGACTCAAATCAGTTTGTTCTGGGATATCTTCGACTGTAATGTAAGGATCATCATCAATATTTTCAGCTGTTATTTCAGTAATACGTTTATCAGGTCGAGCCTTATCTTCGATTTCTTCTCGACCATCACGAAACAATTTTCGACTATTTTTAAACCAGAGGTTTCATTGCCATAAACAGAATTCAATTCATCATGGATAACTCCTGCTGGAATACTAAGTGCAGTACGCACCTTTATGTAAAAGCGAAAGTTTTCAGTAGTCATCGAAAGCCAAAGAGGAGAGGAAAAGGAAAGGAAAAAAGAACCCATGTCATGAAAATCAGGCAAAAATTGACGATTTTATCGCGATACCTCGACCAATTAATCATGCGGTTAATCGTGATAAAATCGTTCGAAATAGCAGTTTTTGCCGGTATTTTTGCCGATTTTTCAACAAAATCGTGATCAATGCACGGTTAAATCTCGATTTTTCTCGAATCGGTAAGCACCTTATTCCTATCCTTAATCCCTTAATTCTACATCTACCCCTACCCCTATTCTTAACTCCTTAATTCTATATGAACTCTGCATACTCATTCCTATCCTTAAGACCCTTATTCTATATGTAACCCCCTATTGCTATCCTCAACCCCTTAATTCCATATATTTTCCCTTATTCCTATATCTACGCGCCTATTTCTATTCTTAACCCCATAATTTTATATTCACCTCGCTATTTCTACCCTTTACCTCTTCTTCCTATCGCTAACTCTTTATTTCTATATCTAATTCCTTATTTCTACATATATTCCTCAGAAGTATAAACAAACCTTTATAACTATTACTGATCCCTTATTCCTATGCTTAAACTATAATGGAACTTTTATTTGTATATTGAAGTTATTATATTAATATCTTGCCACTTGCGATTATATCTGACTTAATACCTGTATCTAACCCTTCATAACTGTGCCTTTCCTATCGTAGCTATGCTTCAAATTCGAATACCTATATCTCTTCATTGCTAACAAAATGTGAATTCTTATATCTATACTGAAGCACCTATTGCCAGCGGTTAGCGTTTATACCTATATCCAACTCAATAAAACAGTGTCTAACCTCGGCTTGTCTGCTCAGCAGGAAATTTAAAAAGTCTTAAAACTTTTGTGTTTGCTCGAAAAAAAATAGTTTCACATTGTTCTGTAAGTTTCAAAAAAGATTTAATACTTTAGCATTCGTATGAAGTTAGCATTAGCACAATAAACATTTATCTTACTCATGTAAGCTTCATTTGGGTATATGAGTAGAGTTATAATGCGCAAAGAGAACAAAATTGGTGTGACGACACTAAGAACAAATGTCCAAAAATACAGCAAGTGTAGTGTTGTGTTGTTAGGAGCAGTATTTGTTTGCATAATGCCGATGCTAACTTAATACAATTGCGAAAATGTCTAATGACTTTGTTAACACTAATAGAGATGCTCTGCATTCGTTTTTCAATTTTAATAGAGAAATATTAGAGATAGTGATAAATAATGAAATCCTATAGCTAAGACGATGGTACTGCTCTAATCTCTCACATCTATTATCTAAGGACCTTTCCCATAACTATATAGAAGCCTTTATATTCGATCTTAGCATATTTATTGATATCAATCCACTTAAATCTGACAATAATATGATGCATATGTTTCACCTCTCAATATCTATTTTCATCTAGCTGCACTATATGTATCTTATGTCTTTTTTTATTCCGATATTCATGAATGTCTCCTGATATGAGAGCGACACGAAAGTAATCACATCAATAGTAGAAATTTATTTTATGAATAATCATTTTTCATACAACAGAGTTACTGATTTTGATCGCAAATGCTTCCTTTAGAATTGCTGCTTACCCTTTTTCTGAATTAAAAAATATTAAATTCACTAAGTCCGTTATTTAGTCGCAACTTAGCAGGAATATATGAAAATCGTCGAGAAATCGCGCTTAAATCGCGATTTTTGATCAAACTTCATAAAAACAAATATTTTTTGTTAAAAACTTGTCGTTTGTTTAAAAAATTTTAAAAAACTGACATCAGATTCGAGTTCCTCGATCCCGATTACCCTTCAGTCAACTCTCACAAGAAAAATCCCTTTTCTACCTTTACATAATTTTTGGACCAATCAGTGAGGTGCGGACATAAAAGCAATCAGGCAAACAATTTATGTTTGTAAGACTGTTCTCTAGGAAAAAGAGAATAAATACCAAATATTATGAAATTATTTTCAATATATTTTTTCAAGGTAACCCATATTTGGCATAGATATCAGAAATTACTTTAATTTTTTATTTTCATATGCTCAATAAATTATTGGAATATCCTTTATATATTTTATCAGTTGTTTAGCATATTGCTAGCTCTATATTAGATAAAATCAAGTTTTTTAAACATTATACTGAAAATTTATTAATTAATTATATTTTTAATTTTTTATGTCAAATGGGTCAAATCAATGAAATAAACAATGTTTAGATAAGTTGTTCAGCTTTTTTAGTGCAATCCAAGTTATATTTCAAGTATTGATTTTTTCAGATTAGATCGGACCGGCCGGTAGAGCTCTACAACGCTTCCAAAAGAACCGTTTAAACACGATTAAAGAATATATGAGTTGTTTTATCAATCCTAATACTAATATGTGTCTCGATCGTATGTTTTGAAAAGAAACGTTTACTATTTCTACCCGTATAGTCAAGAATACATTGCAGTCATTCATAGCGGAAAAAAGAAGACTGGTCTCAAAATGGAACCGGTTCTTTTCCAATAATATATATTGGTTATGGATGATTATAATATATCTCTGAGTAGACAGACTGAAAGAGAAAGCATTTTTCTTCAAGATGCATGGTTGAAAAATGTAGTAGGTTCATAAATGATGGAACGATTCATATTTTTTAAAGGGGGAGGGGGATAGAAATGCGTTAATTTAGCTTTCGTGTCCTAAAATTTGGTAAAAGAACCAGTCGAATCGCTCTACGCTAGTCTTCATAGCTCGACCAAACAGGATCGGGTCATCTGGTGTCAAGTATGGTATAAACATGAATGAACAGATAGGAGAGTGGTCATTCATACGTCCGTGATATTCTCGGGTAGCAAACAAAGCAACCATCAAGTAAGAAGTCCTTCTTTCTATTTAATATGTACTTTATTTCATTCGAATGACCGTTTTTAATATTTCACTGACCATTAGTCATTCTCATATGATCATTCGAATAGAATGAAGAGCATGTTCTTTTTTTCCTTGTCTTGCTTCTTTTCTCTTTGGGTATAGTCATCCTTCAATGTATACTCATGAGAAGAGTTTTATGTACTCTTAATCAGAAAATCTAACTGATGGCTAGGGCAATACGACAAACCTGTTGAGTCCACTACATAACATTGTTCACGTATGGTTAGGCGGCCGTCACTTCCAGCATCACAAATGGTTTTCTGTTCGCGCAAGCCAATATCAAATATATATTTCTGACATATATTCTTTTTTTATTCTTTGCAAATCAAATTTCCTCAGCAAACAAACAAACAGCTGTGAGCATGGTGTCCTACTCAAAGATTGGATCGAATCGCTCTTGGTGACTAACTCTGAACGTTAGATGGAAACGAGTGATGGTAAATGATGATGATTTATTGCAACGAAATCAACGCTATATATACTACGTACGAACAAAGGTGAAACAACTGGAAAGACGATGAAAGAAAGGACACAGAAAATGAAAACTGTGAAAGATAATGAAATGTGAATACAATAAAGACAAACTAATAGATGTGAATAGAACAGAAAGAATATATGTGTAGAGGACAGAAAGAGAAGGAATACGTGAATGAAAAGAAGATGACGCGTATCATCCTTTAACGACAACATCAATTTGTTGTCTTTTTGATCGAAAATCGTTGTACTCGATAATTGGAGGTATCGGCGACATACAAATTGCCGTATCGATCGAATGACAGATCGTTGGGCCAACTTAACTGATTTGCTTGTTTTCCTCTCTCGTTCCCACCAACAATCACTTCTCCTTCTGTCATTCCTTTGCCCCATCGCATCACTCGATTATTGTATCTGTCTACAACATAGACAGTGCCCAATCCATCGACGAACAGTCCGTTTGGGCTACTCACTTGTGTCAGAGCAGCTCCTTTACCATGACCACCAGCCACCACAATCCCTTCTTTCGCACCCTTCATCCACATCATCACGCGGTGATTGAAGAGGTCTGACACATACACTGACCGATTTCGATCGACGAAGATGTTGTAAGGAAAATTGAATTGATTGAGTCGATTACCTTCTCCATTTCCACCCGCCACTACTGTTCCTTCTGTGTCTTTCACACCGTACCGCCTCACTTCATGCTTTTGAGTGTCAGTGACGTAGAGAAATCTTTGTTTGTCCATCGCCAATCCCTGACACGTAATATTAGTGATAATAATTTCTCCACTTGTTGTACCATTTCGATGAGACCATCGCATCACTCGTCTATTGATTAAATCGCAGACGATGAGACTATCTGTCTCTTTATCAACAATCACATCCACTGGCCAATTCAACTGATTTGTTTGATTTCCACGATTTCCACCAGCTACCACTTGACCTCTCTTTGTACCATATTTCCATGCTACAATACGATTATTCCGAGTATCTGCGATATATACAGTTTGATTATCATCCACAAAGACACCTTCAGGGCCATCGACTTGGTGCAGTGCATTACCTTTATCATTTCCTCCAGCAACAGTGACACCGTACTGTATCCATGTGGCATTGAGAGGAAGGGCTATGAAAAGAGAAGATGATGCTCATCATTATCAACAAAGTCTGTGTATCTATCTTATTGTCTTATGTGAATCTACGGAGCGAACAGATAAAGAAAAAAAAATCTGTTTTTCAATTGATTTATACTCTGACAACACTTCTTTTTTTCTTTCCGTTGAATGAATAACTCTGTGAAAAAATGAATGTAGAAAAAGAGATTCAAATGGATCATTTTGTAATGATTGATTGACGTTTCTCTGTCTTATTATTTTTACAGGTATTAATTAATCCTACTTTTGATGGGTGAAGAAATGCGAAATCTAACTAAATAAATTTTTGATTGAAGATCAGACTTCGAATTAGTTCTCTCGACTACTGTACTGCTCATAGGATCTGTATTTATGAGTCCAAAATATTTATTATTTAGCACAATACTAAAGGCCGTAGAGACCCCGCGAGGCTAATAATGTATAGGATTTTCAACGGTTTTCACTGTCGTACTCTATCTTTCTGTCATTTTGCAAGATAAGAAAAAAAAATGACTATCAAAAAGAATGTAGAGGAAATATCTTTCCTAGAGATAGTGTTCTCAAATTTCAAAAAATTGGTCGAGAACAGACTCTATGCCTACAGGTTTACTCAAGACGTAAAATCTCAACTACTTCCTCACCTGATACTTGCTAGTAATAATAATGTTCATCACATCCAGCTCTATATGATAAAGGAGGATGCAAAATTTACACGGTAGACTTTAATTGCGCATAACTTTTGATAGAAACAAGATAGAGCACTGCAGTTTTCACTGATAGAAACAACAATATCTGGACAGCAAATACATTTGAAATCCTATTAGTCAAGCAATTGACGAATCAAGTGAATCTTCATTAAAAATGTTGCAGTCAATGTTATGGACGATATTTTAACAATATTATCCATTTTGTTTTGACTTGCAATCTGACTATTCGATAGAAAAAAAACAACTCTCTTTCAATCTGTACAAGAGTGAGTTCGTTAGCGTGTTCTACTCAAGAGTTATAAGCATTTTTTCAAAAGATCCAAAACTGGTCAAATGACTTCTAATCATTCTAAAAACGGTTCCACATAGAGGTAATCGACCACGCTGAGTTGAGTGGCGATATTTATTTTTAGTTTTAAATAGATTGATGCTACTAGATCGAAATTCCAACGTTCTACTACTATATTAGAATTTCGAAAAACTTGTTTTAGTGGCATTGACCCTTTCAAAACTAAAAATAAATATCACCACTCGACTCAGTGTGGTCGATTACCTCTATGTGGAACCGGTTTTAGAATGATTGGAAGTCATTTGACCAATTCTGGTTCTTTTGAAA
>JAJEKB010012395.1:0-16010 GCA_022393335.1 Macrotrachela quadricornifera | reverse complement strand
TTATTTAATGATTGTAAAATAGATACATTATGAACTATATGTTTAAATTGGCCTTCATTCATTATTTTCTTTACATATTTTGAAACAATCTCGGCTAAGTTTTTGTTTTTCTGATGTACATTTCTAAGTTTATAACTTTCTCACAATACGAGTTAGAACAGATCGATCATAAACTGTTTTATAGTTCGTCTTTTGCCGGATCTTTTTATCATAGAAGTCATTTTTTAAGTATGTGTTTTAATATAAAGAAATTCATTGTACAAATTGGGACAGAACTTCTGGGACATCCTTTACATTGATATTAAATGTATTTGAAATTTCTGTCTATATCAGTAGATAAAAATGACGTTTGAAATTTTTTCTATGAATATTAAAGTATAAATAAGTTGAATAAAACTTTGAATCTTTAGATACATAATACGAAATTATATAACAAATGCCGGCTAAAGGAGCTAAAAGTCCTCGAACAAAAAGTCCAAAAAGTGCCAAGCCGGGAGGAGCAACAACTTGGGAAACATCATTAACAACAACTTCAGTTAATCAAGTAAAAAATAAAATAATATTTATCTATATCTTTATTTTCTTAACTAATGAAATAGGATAATTGGACAACATTCATTTGTTTTCTAACACCTGATCGTTCTGTTAATCAGATTTATGTTGATCTTATTGAGAAAGCCATGCAACATGGTGTTCGACGACGATTTGATATTATTTCTAAACGTGATTTTATTGAAGCTGTACGTATGAAAAAGAAAATTATTTTCATATTTATTTTTTTATATTTAAATAAATTGTTTAGATTAAAACATTGGGTAAACCAACTAAAAATGTTGCTAAATCAGTTTCAATAAGTCCAACTCTTGCTAGTCTTACCAATTCAACATTTTTTCCTGCTTATGAACATGCTAAAACAATATTAGATACAGGTGGTGATATTGATGATCAATTATGGGCTAAATTAATTAAATGTCGTATACTTGATCTTAAAAAAGACGTACAAAATCGAACAATACATAAAACAGTTCAGAATTTAAATTATATAATTAACTATAATAATAAAATATTATGATTTTTTTTTTAAATTTTAATTCTAGTCATCAACACCAGCATCTGGTGCTACACCTAAAACTGAAAAACCAAAATCACCAGGTGGGAAAAAATCTCCTAAACCAGCTGCTGCTGCTAAAAAACAATCACCTGCTGCACAGTTATCTACAGCTGATATACATATTGAAAAATCTACAGCAGTTAAAACACGTGATCAAATTATTGATGAAACAAAATATATCGGTATGATCATTAGCTAAAAATAAAAAAGAATTTAATTTTCAAATTATTTCCATTCAGAAAATTCATCTATAATAATAAAAGGTTGTAGAAAATATTATTCAGCTATAATTTTGCTCTTCTCTATCATATATAAATATATTGATTATAATAACAAAAATATATAAATTTTATTTTGATTTAGATGATGAACCAAATGATGGTCCTAATCAATATATATTTTTAAGTGGATTTTATTCAATTGGATTATTAAATGTTCTTAATGACGTTGGAATTCGTATTGATACAATAACAAATGTATCATGTGATTATTTAAATGAAACAAAACATTTATTTGATGAAATGATACAACGTGAAAGACAAGAACAAACACTTAAAGCTGATGTACTTAAAGATATACGTACGTATAAAATTATAAAAATAAAAATTGAAAAAAGAATTTTTCAAAATTTCTTTCTAATCTTAATTATTTTCAGACAAAGATTCAATATGTAAGAATTTTCTTTTCTTTTTTTTTATTTGAATTTAATAACTAACTGTGTCACATACCAAATAAGAATTCTATCCATTAACAAAAATATTTATAAATCATTTTCAAATTTTAAAAAAATTCATTTGATATGATTTATTAGTTTTTTTATTTTTTAAATAAAATTTTTAATCATTTATATAATGGAATTCTGGTATATTCACAGAGATAATTATAGTATATTACCACCCAGCAAATGTTGTTTATAACTAATAGCAAAATAAAAACATAAATCTAATTTAATTACTTTTTAATTATTTTTTTTGTTCTTATTTTTAGCAACACCAGAACAAATTGCTCAATTAAATGAACGAAATGATCAAATATTAAATAATTTCTGGACAAATCTTATGCCTACATTAGATAATGCACCAGATCGATCTATGTTACAAGATGTTATTGTAACAACTTTAAAAGTTTTAAAAGATGATATACCTGAATCATGGATTGATACTGAACAAAGAGTTAGTTTAAAATTTTAAATATAATATTCATATAATATATACTTTTTTTCATATTATTTTATAGATTAAATTAGCACAAATACTTAATAATAGTATTGTTGAAAATAGTTTTCGTTTAAATATTCGTAAAAGACAATTTAATACATTTAATCAACAAATGAAAGTTGTTACAATACCTACAATGGGTTTGTGTTTTTTAAAATTATTATTTAATTTAATAAATTTTCTAATTTATTTAGAAGAAAAATCAGTTGAATTAATAACTGATACAAAAATTTATAATGAAATGACAACAATTATTCCACCAGAATCAATAAGTATACCACTTATTTTACATGGAATTCTTGAACAAGTTTGTTTTTACAAAACATAGATTTTCTTTTTCTTCATACTAAAAGAACAATTTTTTTAGGTTGAATCTCGTATTGAAAAATCTAATAATTATAATTATATATCTAATCAACAAGATGATGTTGGACGATATTTACGTGAAAAATTAATGACACTTTCCATAGGAAAAGAACAACAAAAAGTATAATTTATATATAAAAGATAAAAACTAATTCAAATAAAATTTTGTATTTAAATAGGACATTGAAAATCTTATTCCCAAATCTCCATTTTCAAAAGCTACTGGATCAGGTCCAACAATGATTTATTATGGTGATGATATGAAACAACGTTTAACAACATTAAATCGTTTAGCTGCACTTGATCCACTTAAAGTTGAACATGATTTACTAATGTCACATTCACGTCTTAATAATCTTCCGGAATTATCATCAAAAAATGATGATAATTCAACAGATCCAAAAGAACGTCAAGCACGTCTTAATCAATTTTTACAATTTTGTACTGATGAAGAACTTCTTCTATCAGGTTAATAAAAAAAAAAGTTATTTTCTTTCTATCATGTTTTTATCTATTAGATGTTGATCATATTCTTAAACAATTTGTTTTGGAATGTATGTCATTAAATCCAACAACAACAATAGAAAAAACTACTGAACAACAACCAAGCCGTCCATCATCAACAGAAAGTAATCATGATGATGAACAATTACATTTTGAAAGACGTTTATCAACTTTAAATGATGAAGAAAATAAACAATCAAATAATATACAACCTATTATTTGGGATGATCCTTTTGAATCATTAATAATTAATGAAGAAACAGGACGAATTGGAATTTCAGCTGATATACTTCTATCAAGTCCAACAAGTCGATGTAAAATAAAAATTATTTAAGAAAAAAATTCTTATTTTTTTTTTATTTTAGCTTCAAAAGGATCAATCTTACGAACTCGTGCTCAATCGCCAAAACGACCAGGTAAATCACCAAACAAACAATTTTTTTTTCTTGAGAATTTTAATTTAAAAACAAATACTTGTTAATTATTATCTTACAGAGCCCGATTCAGGTACTAATGCATGTATGTGTGTTTATTTTTTGTGTTTGTCGAAGATTGATAAAATAAACTCACTTGTTATCAATCGACACATAATTTGATTTTCTTTTTAAGCATTATTTTTCTTTTATAAAAAAAACTAACATTTGATTGTCTTACTTTAATAATCATTCTTTTTAATTTTCTATTTGATTTCATAACAGTTTATACTGTTCGTTTTGATGTTAATAATCCAGACAACAATATGTATCAACAAATGTCTCATTTAATGCCACCAATGGGAGGTGCAAATGTGGATGGAACAATACAAAATATAAGTCAATATCATCAAAGAAATTTAAATGATTGGAATTTTGCTGAACATTTTGAACCTGATGTATTTGTACAAGTATGTATTAATTCTAGTTTTTATATATCTTAAATTCTTTCAAAAAAAAAATAATATTTTTTTTTAAGATAATCGAACAAGCTTTATTTACACATTCACATGTTGATGTATACTATAATCGACGAGATCAAACTCATATGATGGTTCTTTCATTACCTGTACCTGATGGTAAAACAATTGGATATGAAAATACAAGTAAAAAATTATTTTCTGATGTTGGATTCAGGTAATAAAATATCTTTTGAAATAAATATTTTAAATTATTAATTTAATAGAAATTTTCTTGATGAAATATCATATGAAATTGTTGATTGGCTTCGAGATGAAGAAGCTAAATATCAGGCTGATTTACTTGCACAAGAAGTACAAACATATGTACGTCAAGTAACACCAACACCTGATGCAGTAACAGCAGCTACGGCAACTATTGAAGGTGCTGGTGGAAAGAAAGGAAAAGGAGCTACAGGAAAAAGTATTTAGAAATCGTATTAAACTTCTTATAGATTAAATCTTTTATTTTAGAAACACCACCAGTTCGAACAGCAAGTGTCAGTTCTGATAGTGGTAATAGTACTGATGAAGAAAAAGCTATTCGTGATGATTATGTACATCCAACATCATTAAAAGCATGGAAACAAAAAAAAGAAAAAGAAGTTCAAGAACAAGAACAAGTTAAAGCAAAAAGACCACAATCAGGAAGTCGATCAGCTAAACCAAAAAGTCCTCGAGCAACTGAAAAAGCAGCAAAACCACCAACACCAAGAGAAAAATCTCCTAAAGGTGGTAAAACAAAACGACCAACTAGTGCTACACCATCAGAAAAATCAGCAGTAAATTTTTTTTTCTCATCAAGACAACATATAGAATCATTCTATATATGTATATACATTGATATTTTAGGGACCAAAAACGCCACAAGAATTAAATGAACCAATTGATCGAGTAATTTTATACATTTTTTTTATTCTAATTAATTAATTTTATTATTATTATTATAATTAGTTCATTGGATATAGTCTAGGCAATCGTTTATTAAGTGCACAATGTAATACTTCTTATTTGCTACTTCCTGATGGATGTTTTGTTCGAACACGTATTGATACCCTTAAACGAGGATCAACATGTGTTTCAACTAAGTTTGTTATTTTTAATTTATTTATAAATAATAATAATAATAATCTTATTTATTTATAGTTTACATCGAAATAAAAGTACATATCAAATACAATTAATTAATCCAAATAAAACACCTAATAATGATAATCAACCAACGTTAATTGAACAGAAAAATACAGATGAAACAACAAAACCAACTGATGGTTTGTTCATATTCTTTAAATTAAAAAAATTAATTATTGTATATACTTTATATAAAGATAATCCTACAACAACAATTCCAGAAAAACGAGTTGCTCAATATGGTGTATTTACAGCAATGCTCAGTTCAGGAATGATTCTTTCTTGTAGTAACTATGATATTAAAGCACCTAAAGGTAAATTTTAATATTAAATAAAATTAACTAAAATTTATTTTAATTGTATTTTAGTTGAAACACCACCACCAGAACCTCCAGTTCCTGAAATACCAGTAGAAGAAAAAGTTGAAGATAAAAAGAAAGAAGCAGCTGCTGCTAAAGGCAAGAAAAAAGGCAAAACAATTGAAGTTGAACCTCCACCAGTTGTAAGTTTTAATTAAAAATCTATTTTTATAATTCGATTCTTATTATATATAAATAAAATATCAATCATAAATTATTCTATAGGTTGTAGAACCCATCGTCGAGGTAGAGCTTATTTTTAGAAACTATTATTTTTTATTTTTTCATTGCATCTACACATTTTCTTCATTCACATAATTTGTGATTCTATTTTGGCGTCTGAGAAATTTCACTATATACACAAGATAAATTGATAAATGATTTTATTTAATTTTTCTGGTATTAATTCGAAATAAAATCATTTTTGTTTTATATTAGGAAAAACCGCCACCAGAACCTCAGTATGAAGCTGATCCATTTCAACGTTTAACTATATCAATTCCAACTGGTCTTGTTGTTACATATTATCCTGAAACTTTTCTTGGTAAAAAATATATTTTTTTTGTTGTTTTTTTATTTAAAATTTTTTTAATATAATTTAGGTGTTAAACCAACACAAGCTAATCAACCACATAGACTTCTTGTTAAACAATACTATGCATGTCAATCAAAAGGTTTTCATACATGTGAACAATCACGTTTAAATGCATATGAAGAAAATTCACGTATTGTTGATGCTGAAGGAAATGTTATGATATTTAAACGTAATGGAGAAGTTACAGTATGTTATTTTTCTTCTTATTTATTTTAATATCTTCTTTTATCATTTATTTAATAAATAGATATTTCAACCTGATGGTGGAATATTTACTAAAACAATTGTTTATCAAAATGAACCAGAAATTGAAATTACATCTGAAAGTCCACAGAGTAGTAAAAGAGAAATTAAAAGTGATACGAAAGGAAAAAAGAAAGGTGATTCAAAACTTGAATCAGATGTATCAACTGTTAATGAAGAAGTTAAACCACTTAATTATCAATGGAAATGTATTACAGCTGATGGACAAGTACATATACAAAATTCAATAAATCAAGAATATGAAAAAATTGATCAATTAAGATTAATTCTTGAAACAAATCCAAAAACAAATGAAGTAATTTTAAAATAAACTAAATCTAAATAATATTTATAATATATGTATCGATTTATTTAGCAAGTTATTCATCGAGAAGATAAAGTAATTATTGTCTTTCGTTCAGATGGTTCTCGAATTGTTAGTTTTGCTGATGGAACAAGGTAAATTTCATATAATAAAAAAAAAGAAATTTATATAATTTCTTCTGAGATTTTTCCTCAGTATTTGGTAGAAATCTTTCAGAAAACAGAGAATTTTTTTATTGTGTCGGTTTCATAAAACATTCAAAACGTAGTTTGAGTGATATATTTAGATACAAATATGGAGGGACATGTTTTAAATAAATTATTTATTTATATAGAATAACAACTTATGAAGCTGTTGAAAATAAAAATAATAGTCCAAGTGATCGAGAAACAGGTAGAAATATCTTAATTTAATTGTTATATTAATTATATAATTAAATAGGTGAACGTAATAATTCAATGTTAGGTTTTCGAAAAATTCCTCATGTTAAAATTGAATCCACTGGTTATGCAACAGTAGCATTTAATTGTCAAACAACTGATTGTCGAACAGTTTTTAATGATGGTAGTTCAATAGATGTATTTGCAAATGGTACATATTCAATTTTTGAAAGTGATGGAGAAAAATTTGATATTAATGATAATGGTGATATACTTTTGGATTTTCAACAGTAAATTTTATTTAGATTATTATTTAAAAAAATTCTTCGCTTATAATTCTTTTTGTTTAGATCAACTTATGCAAAACGTGTTCAAGAACTTTTACCAAATATTGAACCAAGTAAATGTATTATGTCACAAAATGGTGATCTAATATTTGATGCTGTTGATTATGATCAAACTCAATATTGTGTTGAATCATCAGGAGAAACTTATTCAAAAGAAAATAATCATCATCAAACAACGAAAAAAACTCTATCGGAAATCCATGTACCTAGGTGAATAGAAATATTCTTTAGATAGATATGTGATTATAATAAGACTTTGAAGAAAATTTGTCGTATCTTAACAGAAATTTAAGACAATTATACGACTAGTGACGAGTGAAAAATTCACTTGAACAATACAAAAATAAAAATATACAAATACTTTTGAACTATAATTCTGACTGTAGAAGAACAGCGTATATATTTAGTAGGAAGCAATCAGTGAAATAGGTAGTTCACAAATACTTAAGTCATAGTACGGTGTAATAGAGCGAGTTACTATTTTCATTTGGTCAGAATATAAGTAGAATTGAACTGTATCGAATTCTATTAAAAATTTTCTGATTTATTTCAATCATTGATATACAATACCTCTAAGCTTTATCATAATATCTTCTGTTGGCTATAAATACCAACTGTCTTCAGTATACTTACTACAAATATAAGACTTGTCAAATTCTCAACTATAACGATGTTATAATAAATCAGATTTTACAATGGCTCTGAATAAAATATTATACATTGTCCATTTTTTGTTTTTAGGTTTTTTATTGTTCATGAAGATGGTAGTGGTACTGAATTATTACGTTTTAAAGATCTTTATTCTTATTTACGAACAATGGATCTTGATCCAAGTACAGCCGTTGTTCGTGAACCATTATTAAGTAATCCAAAAGTAACAGGAGCTACAGTAATGAGACCATTTCAAGGTACAAATCTTTAATTCATTTTTTTTTGTTCATTGTACCATTTCTAATCTTCATTTAATTATAATAGATGAAGTTCATCGTCGTTGGATAACATCATTTGATGATGATTCTATTGTTCCTTCAAGTCTACGTAATTATACCTCAGCAACAGCCATGACTCGAAGTTATTCATCAATGTCAGGAAGTAATACTTCATCATCACATAATATAAATCCTCAAGATAATGCTATTCTTCGGCAAACAGGCAAAAATAATCAACAACAATTTAAATCAACAACATTAACAACTGGTCTTTCAAATCAACAACCAATAATTGAAATGCCTAAAGCACTTGATTATCGTAATTTTATGGAATTTCCAAGACTTCAAGATGATATTCGAATTAAATTATTTACTTCATTAAAGTATGGTAAAATTCTATTATTTTGATTTTATTTTTCATTTTATTTTAGATCTTATATTGATTTTGTTAAAAATCGAGCTGATTATCATACAAAATTATTACCACGTGATCATCGAAGTAGATTTGAAAAAGAAAAAGCAAATAAAATTTGGAAAAATGTTCGTCCACAAGGAAATACAAAAGGTTATTTTATTGAATTTACTTCATATTTAATTAAATTATGTTTCTGTTATTATTATTATTAGATGATTTAGCTTTATTATATCTTAAAACTGTTCAACCTAATCGACAAAAAACAACAATGACGCGTCAATCAGTTGTACCATTAGCGAAAAAATTTAATCTTGATCATGTACGTGATGAACTTCAGCAAGAAAAATTAAATAAACAATTAAAAAATGATATGAATAAAGGAATTACTATACCTTATTTTAAAAGTGAATGGGGAATGGCTTATACACAACAACAAGAGCAACAACAACAAACAGAAAATATCTCTTCTAGAGTGTCGAAAAGTGCTGGAGCTATTAGTAATTCTAGTATTTTATTTTGTTATTCCTATAATATATCAAATTTATTCTATTAGAAACATCGAATGGTAATGAAACTATAGTGAAATCTCCTTTAAATTCTCCAATTGATCAACAAAATCGATTAACACCAATTCAAAGGCCTCAACCAACCCGTAGTGTTAGTACAGGTGAGAAAAATATTTCTATCTATATCATGCTTGACAAATATTAAAACAAGCGAATGAGTTTATTTGAGAAAACAAAACTAAATAACTCTAAATTATTTCTAGAAGCTGAAGATAATAAAACAATAGGAGGATCTGGTCAACATGATCAGGAGGGTGCCTATCGTCCTGTCAAACAATTCACATTACCAAGAAGTCATATTCAATATGATGCATTTGGTAATAAACGAACGCAACCAATTAAAATACCAAATGGATTGAAAGGCTCTCGACCAAATGCACTACCCCATTCACGTGTAAGTATTTTTAATTAACTTAGAAAGAAAATGTTGATAAAATGTTTAATATTGATTTCAATAATGTTTAGTTTCTTGATATGGAAGAACCAGTAATGGTGCGACCAAATAATGCATCAATTGGTACAGCTGCTCTTAATAATCGACCATTACGAGAACGACGTGGTTGTGAACTTTTTCCTGATAGAATTGATTTTGGTATTTTAAAAGAAGGTAAATAATAATGAGAATTTAAAAAAAATATTCAAGAAACATATAAATATAGGTGTAACTTATGGAGCAGAAATAGAAATAAAAAATGTCGGTATTGATGCATGTCGTTTTCGTATTCGTCAACCACCATTGGGTACTGGCTTACGAGTAGTCTTTCAACCAGGACTTGTATGTATATTCATGTTTTATATTATTCTTGAATAAACTTATTTTTCTATAGCTTGCTGCGGGTATACATCGACCTATTATGATTGAACTTTATGCAATTATTAAACAAAGTCAATATCAAAGTCAACAACAACATCACCAACAACAACAATCTCAAGGTCTTTATCAACTTGATCAATCGATCGAAATCATAACTGAAACTGATATAATGCATTTTCCAATTCGTGCTAAAATAGCTAGTGAAGAACAATTTGATATAATGTTTGTTAATAAAGATGAAACAGCTGGAATGAATAAATCGATTCGTCTTCTAGCACGCAAAAGCTCAAGTACAAATGACTGGCTTGCTAATACAAATGAAAATTCAATGATTCGTACAAATGAATAATTAAAGAAGGATATATTAAAAAACAAAACATTATAGTATTGTATTTTGTATAAGATTTTTTTTTAAACTTTTCAAGAAAGAAATACATATATTAAATATTTCAAATGACGTCTCAAGATTGAAACAAAGAGACAAGCGTATTAGAATACAAATTTTCGCTCAATAAATTCCATTGATAAATATTTGACTTAAAATCTCTATGACACTAGTACCTGGTGCCAATAATATAGTAAAACATATTTGAATAAGTTTAGCATCAAAACAAATGAAACTAATCATATATGAGTGAATTACAACTTTTTTGTGCAATTAATGAAATAACAATGAAAATTGGTTTAGAAAAAATTTGACTTGTACATTTTGTTCTCCATCATTTTCTGAGTACTTGGTAAAAATTTCTCAACAAATAACTGCCTAATGACGAAGATATGCAAATGTAGACTATTGTTTTTTTCGTCCATGAGAACTTTTAAGAAAAGAAACGCCTTCAAATCGATACAAAGGCATATGTATTATACATCAATCGTTAGCTTTCGACTTGTTTGATCGAATTAGACGTCAGTCAATGGGATTGATCTCAAACTGTTCGGATCAAACACTGAAAAACGTGTTTTTTTGTTTGATTCAACTGAGAAAAGAGAGGTTAAATAAATATCTTTACTGCATTATTAATAAGTAGTCTTGTAATAGGTGAAAAATTTCAAAAAAAATCTCGCCCTACATTTTATTGTAATATATAAAATTTTTGTAGACCACTAAAATTCTTTCAACTGATACGACTTTCTATAGTCTATCTTGTATACAAGTTTCATCAGTATCGAAAAGATCCTTCGGAATTTACAGCCCTTCCAAGTTCAGAAATGTTCTCCTACAAATCCCAGACCCATCACGCCCGGTCGTAAATAGCCGTAGCCGATGAATTATGACGGAAAACAGCAGCTGTTCATGCTGACTGTTTACGGCAATCGTGTACGATCCTTTATCGTGTATTACGACTATTGCAGACGATGACTGTAAAACTTCATCCTTTATGATTATCGTAAAAACACGGTGACTGTAACCGATTCTCAAACGCTATCGTAAACGTCAGGTGTAAATAGTAAGATGTATGTGTATCGTTTTTTTTTCGTATGCGTCTGTAAACGGCCTTTAATATTGTCGATCCACCCACAATGTAATATTTTTCTACCAGTTTATTGTAAAAAATATTAACATTTGAGTAGTAAATTTTTATTTCAATACAGTGATCACATTGTACAACGATAACAGAGTTCTCAGTAAAACTTTGTATAACAATTATGGCAAAAGTTTTATAATCTGTCACCCTAATTAGCCAATTGCCTGCATGAATATATAGTAAATATTTTAAAATCTCTAATGAAGAGAAAAAGAATATGACTAAAACTCGGATTTTTGGAATATCTCAAGAATATCTCAGGCGAATTAAACTTTTCTTCACTAATCTATCAGTTTTGATGTCATTTAATCACAGTAAAGATCTATCACCAACGAAGAGGCTCATGATTAATCAGTTAGCAAACGTTATCATTGTTACACTTCTTTAGATTAACTCATCAGTTCCTATAAAAAGTAAGTTGCTTTCTCTCGATGACTTATTCTCATTTTCTTCTGTCCGAAAGAATACATAAATAGAAAAAAGATCCGTTTCTATTGATACGATTTCCTAAGGTAGTTTTTAATACGAATCAGTGAATTAATCTTAAAAAGGTATTTGAAGGCCTTTTCCCAAGAGTAGATAGTAACTATACCAAATAATTCGATTTTTAGGAAAAAGGTCTTTTTCTGCGCTTCAGATTTGGTAAGTTGTTTTTAATCTAAATTAATGAAATTAGCCTTAGATAGGTATTTCATGGCTATCATGTAAGAGCACGATGTATTAGACTCAAAAAAATTTAGAATTGAAAAAACAGACTTTATTATATGCAAAGGAATGAGGACTTAGGAAAAAGCCCATAGAAGACTTTTCTATTTTTAGGATTTAGTAGGCTATATCCAATACCGATCAATGGAACTGATCTGAGAAAGGTGTTTTAAGACCTATCTGTATTGAATAGGCTGTATTATGGTTAGAGGAATACTCATTTAGAAAAAGGGCCTTTAAAGCCGTTCGACATCATTTTAGTCGCACTACTGATTCATTGTTTTGTTTTGTGGAGACATATGTATGTAAATAACGCATTAAGTTATAGGAATAAAGTCATTCATCAGTAATTTTAACCTAAGACCTTTTCCATATATATATATATACATTTCTTCTTAAAACAATTCTTTTCACAGGCGAAAATACTGCACCACGTTAGCCTCTACATGAATAATAAACTATCCTCATTAGTTAATTAGCTTAATCTAATTATGCTTTTAACCGCCATAGCTTTCATACACAGCCATTTTTTGTCTAATTTAAATAAATGGAACGAGTCTTAAATAAATATTTAGGGCCTTTTTCTCTGGTCGGTGGTTAATTGTGTGTTATGGCACGGTGAAATGCAGTGATTTATGTTATCACACGACAATAAACATTAACGAATTCGGTTGTATACGTAAAAATACAGTCGTTTTACGGCAAAGATTATATCCTAGACGACAATAGTGTTTCGTCGTATATAATGCAGTGAGAAACGGCCATAATACGATGGCATACCAAATGTGTCATTCACGATTCGCATACGATCGTAAATATATCGTTTACGATCGTTGTAAGGCTCGACCTGGGAGTGAGTAGATAATGTAGCTTTCGTTTTTCTTTGATCTACTAAAAGGAAATTATCATAGGATTCGAACATGTTTTTAGACCAAATTCGATGCTCTTTTTAATGGAACGTTCAGCCTTCTAGAAATATATTTGCTTGTATATTCCATATTCACTTCGAACTCGTCGTACACTTTGTGCAAGGAATATTTTAATAGTAATAAAGAGTCAAGAAGAAGATAAAAATCCCACCAATAAATAATAGAATTAAACAGCCTATTGAATGCGGAACAAAACATGCTATTTAGATTTTCTTTTTATCTTTTATCTTTCTAATAAAAAACCATTTTTATTACCATATTTTACCAAAAAAATGAGCTTTTTGGGTTTTTAACGTGTCTATCTCAGCAAGGATATATACTAGACATCTGAAAATTTCAGAAGTGTTTGAGCAAACAGAAAGGAAGAAAAGAAAAAAAAGAGTTTTTAATTCGGATGGCAGCAACCGAAGTTATGTTGAAAAACACAATTGCACAAAAAAATTGCAATTCACTCATATATATTTGTATGCACGTCTTTCTTTCATTTTTTTTCTCTTTCTGTTTTCAATGGTGCATTCATTCTCTCGTTTCATATATATACCTATAGTAATTTAGCGGCAAATTCAGAATGAAAGTTTGATTTATTTTTTTTTCATTTGAGCACTTCGAGCACTTTTGCAACTTTTTGTAAATAATATATATTTATCATATATCAGGGCTATTGTCGTATAAAGGCAATGGCATGCTGCAAGTAATTTTTTCGAGTGTCTACTATACTTTACATCAACCTCATTCAGATTAAATCAAACATCTTGAACTAGTAGAACTGGATGTTCTGATCTAAAAGTTATCTTGAAAAATATTTAAAATGGTGACATCATAGTTTCTAACCATTGATTCTGGTGACATTTCTAAGCAAAGTCTGATATATAAAATTTCTTTAATTTAAACGGTAAGAACTTGAAATTTTGGGACAAGATACTAGCCAATAGGGCAACCATTACATTAGGTTTATTTGAAATTTTAGAAGCGTAATTATTTTAGTAAAGAGCAAAGATTTATTATGAATTTTATATGTATTGAAATCGTCTTTGAATGTAGTGTTCGGTCATAAGATTTCGAGAGGTCTATGACCAGGACGAATCACTAGATTACAAGATTCCGTGGGAGAATATTTACTCTTTCTTAAATCTCTGGGTCATCTACCGAGAAAATTAATGATTTCATTAGAGAAAAAGTTTCATATTTTGAATCTTTTTGAGCTAAGCTATAAAAAGTTATTTTCGTTCATAGTTAGTATATTTGAAAACTTTGGAAAAAGCCTAGCAGAATCACTGCTAAAATGAAAGCATGATGGTGAATGCAATAGATCAATGTAGAAATATCTTTTATTAATAGTCTAGATCAAAGAGATCCAAGATATAAGGCTTTTACCCTACTGGAATCATTAATTTTCTCAGTAAGACGATCGGGGAATTTAAAAAGGTGAAAGTTCCTCTTAGACCCCTGCAGAGTAGTAATCTAGTTAAATTTTAAGCATTTTCAAATATTATCACTGAATAATACGTTTAAACACGATTCTAATACATATAACATTCATAATTAATTATTATTCTTTATGGGAGATATAACATATCTAATATCTTGAGTAAGCTGACTTTTCGGGATATCTTTTCATAGTAAAGAAAATGTTGGAAAAAAAAATTTCTATTTAAAGTAATGGTTGCTTTATTGGTTAGTGTTTCTTTTAAAAGTTCCGGCTTCCTATCATTTGGAATAAAGAAACTTTATGAATCAAGTTTTGATTGAAAATCTTGATATCATTGTTTTAAAAGATTTTAAAGACGACTTTTAGGAGCAGAGCATACAGTTCTACTCGTTCAAAAATTTTGATTCAATTCAAATGAGATTGGTGTAAACTTTAGTACATACTCGAAAGAATCATGCTCACCATAAGTAAAAGTGGCCAATCACAGAGCGTATACTTATGAATTCTAGCTATATATGTAATTGTACACGCGACACGAAACAGGGTATAGATGTTTAATATACCAACTAGATCATTTCTATAATGCGGTACATTCGACTACTCGCTGTCCACTATTATTCTGAAAACTCCATAAAAATGTATAAAAAAATTTACCTAAACGAGAACATAGCCATATGAATTACTGCACTTTCATTTTCTTGTCATAATAGTGAAAAGTGAAACTCATTGACTACCACCTTTTCCTGTTATTTAAAACTTATTCACCCACTTCTATGTTGAAATGAATAACAGTTTGAATGGAAGCGCCAAGTATTTTAGGTACTATTACAGAATGGTTTGATTATGAAACAAAAATATGTCAAAAACAACAGCGAGAAGAGAAGGATGTAAGGAAATTTTCTTAAAAAGTTGAAAAGTGCATATGTTGTTTTTCTAGAAGTGCATGAATACAAAATTTTTTTCTCATTCCGTGATCTTTTCAATAATAAAAAAGATTTATTTGCACAAAAAAAATGAAAACTTTTTGACAAAGAAAACGGTAAATAGTCAGTTTCTCCCCTGTACTCTACTTCTGTCGTGTTTCTGTATTAAGTGATGGTAATTAGTTAATCAATTCTATAGTGGTTTGGCGTGAAACTTAGGGTGAGATTTTGAATTTTTTGATCATGTAACATTTGTACTACGTGC
>JAJEKB010012392.1:0-10609 GCA_022393335.1 Macrotrachela quadricornifera | reverse complement strand
ATATGATAAACAAACTTTTATTTGGGGTCAAGGATGTAAAGGAAATTTTTCTCTACAAAATAAGATGTCTCGCAGCTTTCTACGATGGATCGTTCGAAAGTTATAAGCGAAATACGCATCATCGATAGAGAAAGCTTTTTTTCTGATCTATTTTATCAATATTCACATATGTATACAACAGTGTTAGTTTCATACCAATTTTTATAGGTGTCGTAGAGAAGTGCGGAGGGTCTCATCTTGTAGAGAATTAAATTCTCTATAAAACCGATATAAATTAAATATTATAAACTTAGTTTTTCGTAGGGAAAAAAATTAAATTTGGCAATCAATGACTCATCCCAAGGGGTAGATCCCAAAAATTCGCCCTCAAACAGAATTTTTTTTCGTGCAAACTTATATCAAATTATACGATTTTATTCCATTTTTGACGCTCTTTCTAATGAGCTAATTTGTTTTGAGATTACTTGCATTACTGATTTTTCAGTGCCATCACCCACTACAGCCAATGGGAGTCAAAGTTTAAAAATGTGACTTGACGCTGGATTAAAAATTTTTTTTTCAAAATGTAGAGCATAAAATTCTCCATCGATTGATATATGTTTCAGATTTTTAAAACAAAATCGCTAGGTCGAAAAATGCAAAATACTGCAAAATACTAGTAGTGTCTTAAATTTATGTCCGCTGGGATAAAATTGTTTTCACCATAACTCATACAAGGCACGTCTAATTTTGACAATTTTTTCAGCTTATATAGTCCATAACAAGGTCTTAATAACTATAAAAGAATCAGGTCTCTAACTAGAAATGCAGCTGAGTTATAGCAAGAACAAAAACGTCTTAAATTTATGTCCACCACTTTATATACACATATAAATAGGAACAAATACTAGATCGTGCTCGTCGTAATGGTTCATCTTTTAATAGTCCATTTAATGTATGGATTATGCGTGAAGCACAATTAATGACTGACCTTATAACTCTTATTCGTACACATTTACAATCAATAAAAACTGCTTGTGATCTTAGTCAATTAGGTACACAATGGTCAGTTGAATTAGCTAATGTTGCACATGCATTATATTATCAACGAATACCTGATGCTTGGTGTGATGCTGTAGGACCTACTGCACCACCACCAACTTGGGGTTTAAGTAATTTTTTTAATGATTTAGTCGTACGAGCCGAACATATTGAAAAAGTACTTACTAAAGGTAGAAATATAAAATTTGAAAAGACTTATATGTTTTTTATTTTTATAAATAATATTTTAGGTCGTGAGAAACATCCAGCTTATAATTTATCTGCATTTTTTCATGCTTCATCATTATTCGGTATATTTAAACAAGAAGTAGCACATGCACTTAATCTTTCTGATGATGCTAATAATGGTTCTCTTATATTTCAATGTGAATTAACACCACGTGATCGTGAACATATTCGTGAACCACCTAAAGATGGTCTATTTATATTTGGTCTTTATTTATGGGGATGTAGTTCGGATAAAAATGCTGTTGAACATGGTATATCTGATGCTCCAACAAAAAATCGTGATGCATGTTCATCTTTACCTGTTATGCATTTAACATGTGTATCAGCTGAAAAAGCTGCTCAATTAGTTGCACAACAACAAGCCGTTACTGATACAACAATTACTAATCGAGCAATGATATTAGATACATATTCATGTCCTGTATTTTGTAAACGTTCAACTGAACGACGTCCATCAGATGTTATTTGTGAATTAGATTTATGGAAAAAGATAACTAATATTGGTCAAATGTCACGATGGGCATGGCGAGGTATTTGTATGACTGTTAAGCCTTATTAATTTTTTTTTCTCTTAAATATTAATATATTTAAATTACATGAAAAATATATTCAATAAACCGAGTTTTTGATGCTTTTTGCATCATCTTATGCATGTTTAATTTTCTTCATCTGCCATCATATACATTTGATTAAATTTCCAGTAATGTTGATGTTGAAAACTTGGCTCAACTCGGAAAATAGTTTTTGGATTATTCGCGTATTCAATCAGCTATTTTGCTACCCACTTCACAACGTTTTGTCACTTATATTCTCATCTTTGCCAAATATCCTCATGTTGTCCTCAACTTCATTCACCTTCATATAGCACTCTCATATTATTCTTATTGTATAAACTTTCAGAAGTAAGCCTTTAGATTGGGATACTTTGAGCTTTTCTATGGCGAGGCAAGACTTAATTTCCTTTGAAGTTAAATTTCAAATCTCTTGAGCATTAGTTTCTTCATTTGTTTGACTGCCTGAGAAGAGTATCTTTTCAAAATAAAATGGTTCTCGCGTTAGATATCGAACGAAATTTTCTTTACTCAATATCACTATCAATGCAACAGATATCTTTTCTGTAGAAATAATTGGAAATTTGTTTCTTCCATGGATTGATGTAATTGAGATTGCAGAATGATTCAATGTAACGTTCAAGATTTTTCGGTTGATTGAATTTTGGAAGAAATAGTTCTCGGTATTGATACATGTCAATTCACGCACAATGAGAAAGTTTTGTTTAAGTGAATAGACATGTGACTTTTTTTGCTTAGAAACAGTGTTCATTTACTCAGAAATATTCTTATAGCACTCAAAATACGAACTATAAGAAAGCAACATCTGTTTTCAAGAAAATCTTTTTCAAAAGTAATGTATGTGATGAACTTTTGGATAATGGAAAGCTTTCACATAAATTGTTTGAACTCTGACTTTTTTGCTGGGAAATCGTATTTTTTTCCTTGAAAAGTCTTCTCAAAAAATAGTGGAAACTTTACGCCATTCGAAATATGACTTTGATCTTTCTTCATATCATCAAATGAATATCTGGAAATGGACCTTGTAATATACAGCTGTAGTTTTTGAAAAATCTGTAGTCTAACTTTAAAAATATTTCATGAATTTGTGCTTCATGAGTGATTAATATATTTCTTTGTGAGATTTACGATTTGCACAACAATAGATTTTTTGACTTCGGAATTCTTTTTTCTATTCTATTCTGAATTCAATCGAGATTCTACTTATTAACATAACATGGTCAGATGAGAAATTTTTTTAGCTACTATTTGTCTATGCAGAAACTATATTGATCATTCTATCATAGTCTGTCAATGAAGTTGGGTAGAGAAGATCTATCGTTTTGGTTATAAATTTCTGCACTCATTTTGCAATCATATTTAAAAAGAGTCAAATAAATCATAATGGTTCTAAGTAAAATGTGTATTAGGAAAAGTTGTGATCTAGACAAAATTAAAGAGTTTTAAGAAAATTTAAAAGTTACATTAGTGAAAAAAGATGAAAATATAGAATTGATCTTTGGAGTTTACTTGATAATACTTATTTTGTTCAATAGAATTTATATTATAAAACTTTTTTAATTTTTGAGACATGGAAATGTTGAATGATTTGTGAAAGTTACTGAAAAAATGTTGCCATTTTTCAGAGTATTTATTTAGATGAGCATAGGATTGACGTGGACAGTTTTAAAAAGCAAGAGTGAATTTCACCATATGTGTATTTTATAATGGATAGTAGCCAAGCACTAATAAAACTGAAATTCAAGTTTGTTATTTAAACATTATAACTGATGGTACATGTCGTTTAATACTTATCAGTATATTGTGGATTGGATTCTTTAATAATTCAGTAAAGGAATAAAATTCAGAGAAAACGTTAAAATCTTTTTATTTATAGTTTAATATGACTTCATTTTGTGAACTCTTGCGTGAATCAACTATTGTACCTTATTCATAAAGATTTATTCCTATTGTTAATTTTTGCCTAGGAGTATTTCTTAAAATTAGTTCGTGTATTCTAAGCTTAATTGGATTCTCCTGTCAACTGTATTGATTTATGTTTAACTTTAATTTAAGTTCAATTAAATCGAAAAATTGTCTAATTTGCTTGAGTATGCAACTAAAATCTAACATATCTTACATGCGCTGACTAAAAAAGAAAAGAATCTTTAAGTTTATACTTTTTTAGTAGTATTTTTTATCGATAATGGTTTGTCTTCAAATTTAACATGATTTATAGATGATATCTAAAATGTAAAAATATCATGTTGCTTAATATTATTGAGTTAATGTTCCAACCAAAAAAAAGAATAAATATTAATTGTCTTATTTATAAAAATATTTTCAAAAAAAAAGCAAACGAATACGAGAATGTATTTTTAAATAAAAGAAAATTATTTCACAATTGCGCGTCTAATTAAAAATGGATTTTGATTAAGTTTAATTTTGCCTAGAACATATGTGTGATTGTATGAAATTTGATAATCGAAATGTTCCATAAACAATATGTGCTAAATCAATGCAATTTAAAATGATTTCAAACGCAAAAAAATTATTAACATTGAGTAAATTGATATTTTATTCTTGAAAATGAAATTTTGTAATTCTAGGGGCTATGGTACCAATTAAGAATCACTAGAATGTTCTATAAGTATAATACTCATGGCAAGCATCACATTCAAAAGTAACCGTTTTTCAATTAATCGATTTTGAAAGAAGAGAGTACTGTAAAGATAAACGAAAATGTACTGACAATAACGTGTATCCTTTTTGCCATCTGGGTTCTAATCCCATCACGATACTACGTGTTAAAAAGCAAAGAAAATGACTAGAACAAATTACATTTTAAAATGATGCAGAAACATCGTACGCTATTCCTCTCTATTCCTTTATGTTTGGTGCTTCTTAACACAGTTTCGTCACTGCCAACCCTTCCTGATGGTATTTGCGAGAGTGCAACATGGAATCGAAATGGTGCTACAGTAGCTGGAGGACACGGATTGGGATCCGCGTTAAATCAACTTAACTACCCCAATGGAGTATTTGTAGATGACAATGATGCTATATATGTTGCAGATACTAATAATCGCCGAGTAGTTAAATGGGTACCTGGAGCTCTCAATGGTGAAGTGATAGTCGGTGATGATAGTCAAAACATCAATGGTAAGAAATTAAGTCAGTTGACAAAAGTTATTGTCGATAAAAACGGAATTGTGTTCATTTGTGATCGGGATAACAACCGCGTACTACGATTTGCTCCCGATAACAAAAATGGGCAAACAATTATTGAAAATGTTTCATGTTGGGGACTGGCAATGGACAATGAAGGATCATTGTATGTATCTGACTTGGAAGAACATCGTGTAATTAAATGGCCTGGTAATCAAATAGTAGCTGGTGGAAACGGAAAAGGTAATGCACTGAATCAACTCTCATATCCCTATCAATTATTCGTCGATCAAGACCATTCAGTTTTCGTGGCTGATCGAGGCAATAACCGTGTGGTAAAATGGGTCGCTGGTGCTAAAGAAGGTACGCTCGCTATTGATAGTAAAGGATATGGAAATGGTGCAGATCAATTATACAAACCAATGTCTGTCACTGTTGATCAGATGGGTAGTGTTTATGTCGTTGAATATATCAATTTACGAGTCATGCGTTGGCTCAAAGATGCTAGCTCTGGTGATGCCATAATTGGTGGACCAGGATATGGCAGTGGAGCTACTCAGTTATACTTTCCACGTGATTTGGTGTTTGATCGACATGGAAACTTGTATGTTGCTGATACTAACAATCATCGAATTCAAATGTTTGCTATTGATAAAAGTTCTTGCACTACAGGTAAATTCAAAAACTACTTCGTTTGAATCAATTGTGATTTATTTCTATTTTATTTTTGTTAGCTTAATATAAACATAAAGCCGAAACTAGTGGAATTAAGCACAAACAAACAAATAAAAAAACTGGTACTCTAATATTGTTGCCATGTTATTTTAAGATATGTTCTTCTGAATAAAATTTGCATGACAATTTCATTTTCTTTATGGGATTGATGTGATAAAGCTTGCAGAGTAATTATGTCTTGTTCTTGAAAAGTGTTTCATATTTGACAAAAAATTTTGAGTATAAATGGAAAAAAAATGCTTGATATAAGAAGCAAGTTCGAAGGAAAGAGTATTGAAAATACCTGTTTATAAAAATACAATGTTGCTGTGAATGGCAGCAATATTAATCAACATGATGATAATCAAAAGCGTCTAGTTATAAACTTACGGTCATATCGAATCTTTCTAGAATTTTTCAAGGAGGATCAGAATTTCGACTTTAGACGTGTGTTACGTTCGTCTGCATATTGACGAAGCAATATATCTTCTTTCAATTCGCATATCAAATACTGCACTGTTGAAATAGTCGAGCATATGTTCGTCCATTGCTATAGGTAGCTACATTATTTAATATTTATTACCTTATCCATTCAGTTCGTCTTCACATGCAGATGAAAGTGAATAGATGAGAAACAAGATAAAAAAGAAATGAACCTTCAAAATAATCTATAAAGTAGATACTACTGCAAACGTTCGATGCTCAACAAGCGAATCTGTAAATGGCTTATATTCACTTTGTCTACAAGGACTTATATAAACTAGTTTGGAGAAATTTTTTTTTTCTATTCAGCACATATTCATCAATAATTAGCGGCCAATGAAATTTATGGTTGATATGTTTAATTTATTGTTTAAAGTTGGTTCTTTCAATTTTCTTTGGTGCACTTCATTATTACTTCAGTTTTATTTAATTAAGAATACTTTTTGTCGTTTGTTCGTTGATTTTATTAGTTATTACTGAATCGTATACGATTTTTGAAGAAACTCCTACATAATAATTTTAAAAAACTTAAAAATATAACAATATAATGAAAAGTATACACTTCTCAATTTAAACTAAATCATGTTTTTCTTAATAGTTGTCACAAATAATATAAAACTGTAACGAAACCTAAAAACTTACATAAGAAGTTGTTTTCATTAATTATGCTGTCGTTTGCTACGACGTTGAATCTATTTTTCCTGCTATTTTCAACATACTTTAATCCATAATTTCACCTCGTACACTAAGATAAAATGTGCCGCAAGTGTCACACTTTGTGACACAGTAAAATGTATCATGAGAAGCACGATGCAATACATTTCTTCCAGCGAACGTACGACGTGATTCGAATCTATTTTTCGGCAACTATATTAGTTTTTTGGAAAATTCGAATGATTAATATTATTATTTTACCTTAATTCGAATCAGTGGCAGCTATTTTCAGAGTTCAAGATAGCGAGTTTCTAAGATCTCACTGTTTCAAGACCATTTGAACTTTATTGGATCACTTCTAGGTAGTCCATTCTCAATCAACTAAATGTAGTTACACGCATGAAACAAAATGATGAATGAACGGTTCTCATATAGACGATGACATATTTAAAATATGAAACAATCGTACATGATACATAGACGAAACATTTCTTTTTAGCGTGTTCATTTTCATTCTAAAAATGTTGGAAATAGATCATATATATGTGGAATACTTCTTTAAATTCTAGCTTATACGACAAAACTGCAGACGAGAATGTGTTTTTTTTAAGATAAAAAACCATATGCAATTTTTTTCAGCAAGAAGTATTGTATAATTTTCATTTTTCATAAGAAAGCACGTTAATAATTAATGTCAATTTCAATAGAAATTATACTACCGAAAATAGATTGAAAAGCTTAATTAAAAGAGAGGATAATTATTCAAATCATTTGAAACGCATCGTTCTACAAAGCTGGATGTGTGTTTTACATGTCGCTAATTTGAACTGTTCTCATCAGAAGTTGATTTTAATGTTAGTGACGAATTCAGGAGTGCTCTAAGGAGAATTCAGTTCCTAGTAAAAACATTCAAGTTCCTTTTAGAAAACTTTGAAACTACTGGCAATCTATATGTGAGCTCCTCCTAGAATTTTTTTTCTGGTTCTGCTACTAATTAATGTATAAAGACCTCCAGATTTTTATTTTAATAGTCTATGGATAATCTATTTTGGTTTGGACTGCGAGCGCAGGATGTTGAGAAATCAGCCACAACTAAATGAATGTCAACGTTTCAGATAGTTATTGATCATAATAACGAGTTAGTATAGTTTGCTTCCTATTTCGATACAAAAATGACCCTTGATAAAAAATGGGAAATTTGTATTGATTGCTATCAAAAGATATTTCGTATTCATGGTAAGAAGTAGTAAAAGACCGAATAGGGTTCAAAATGTGTAGTTTATACTTAAAAGAAGATTCAAGCAGTGTTTCATGCATCAAAATGAAAATACAATCTGTAGTTCTATTTTCTCTTCTAGAAAAATCGATGACTATATTGAAAATCTTTTTTGTATAGAATCTATCATTCGAAAGCTAAGTGCCAAGTAATCCATCTGAGTTCTGGAATGCTGGATTGATAAATATTTTTCCACCATTACGAGTAATACATTCATTAAATGATACATGTTCACACTTTCCATAAGGTGACTCATCGTCTGATGCATCATATGTACAATTGCTTAAATATCGTGTTTGATAAACTGCAAAGCCCCCAAAGGCCGATTGCACAGAAATTAGATCATGATCTTTTGGAATTGGTTTAGTATGAACAGTAATGTAAATTTTAATGGCAAGATTTCTATGTCGTGGAAAACGTAATACTTCTTTCCAACAATCATAATTGATGACTGTTGATCGAAGAGCCCAAATATCATAGTAATGCTTGCTTTGTGAAGCTGTCATTGCACCCCAGTCGTTTAAATTGTATTCGAAATTGGTAAGAAAATTATTAACAGAAAAAATCGAATTAGCGTTAACATCGACATCGAGAACAAGGAGAAATTGTGCTCGAGAAATCCATTTGTTTTCGCGAGCCGTATTCAATAAGTGGTTTCGACAGTAAGCTATTCGTTCTGTACGTTGGGTCGAATAAGTTTTGATTAAATTACCATAAGAATAAACACGTACATTTGAGTCTGTTGAAGACCAATTTTGCAAATAGGCCCATGTATCATCCGCTGAATCTGATTCACCTAGAAGCACACGGTAGTCCTTGAACATTGTTAAGATACTTTCAATATTTCGACGAAAATATGGTAAGAAACTGATAACATTTCGACAACACGCTGTAATAACGACAAAATCATGATGAGATGAGTTTAATGGAATTCGGTATGGACGAATAATTAGAGTATTATTGCTTGGATGCCAGAATGTGTCAATATGTGAGACGTTTGCAAGAGAAAATAGTGCATCATAATTATTTTTGAATATAATAAGGAATAAAAATTGTACAATCAACACGACTGTGTAGACGCAAAAAGCTTTAGGTCGCACGAAATATAAACAGACAGAGACATACTTGTACAGGAAACTTGATATTCTTTTCAGCATTCTGTTGTCATACGTTTTTGGTTTATTCCTGTGAATAGGCATTATAAATTTAGTCTGTCGATAGATGGAAAGCTATTTCTTAACGCAATCACTTTTTGTTTTTTGATTGGTGCCTTTAAACATCGTAGTAAACACGTGAACAAACTCAATACTGTTGAGTGACTTTCTGGTTTCTTATTTTTTCTGCTCTCCACTATGTTCTGTTTTGGATTACTTAATGATATTGCCGTTCGTCAATTGTCCAATGGAGGTTGCATGGGATCAGTGGTGCTTAAGAACTGATAAGTAGGAATTGACACAATTCCAAAATGACAGAGTGAAATTGTTATATTTTTCAAAAGAATTGAGAACTGATACATAGTTCCTACACAGTTCCCAGTAAATTCCTTCATATATTTTCAGAAAGTAAACTAATATATCCAACGATAACATAGATTCTTAACTTTCTTTCTCTCCAATAAGCACTTAACCCATCAGAGAACTGACAAACACTACTTCCTACGATGAGGAACCAAGGAACTTAACAGAATTAATGGGCAATACCTTCTCGAAGAACTAACATTCGCATCATATCCCATATATGTAAGTATTCGTTCTGAAATTATATTATTCATTAAACATACCGATTCATCAAATACTAAAATGCAGATTAGACATTACAAATGAATCTGATTTCAAAAACAGTTCGCAGAGTACGAAGTCAGTATCTAGCAGAAACCTAAAAAGTACCTAGGTATAATTCCCAAGGAATTGAGAGAATTGACGTTAAAATGAATAAATGAAATTTTATTTTCCTCGGGTAAAAATATGTAGAAATCGAGGATTTATAATAATTCGAACGATAATTCCTTGATTTTTACATGTTTCTCTCTTACGACAATAAAATTTTCATCATTTCATTATAATGTCAATTCTCTCAGTTCCTTGAAAATTGCAACTGGTAGATATTGACTTTGCGCTTGGAGAACTGTAGGTATGATGAGATCCGTTGGTTGTGTTTAATCTGCTTTTGCTTATTTGGTGCATGGGTAGGATTCATAAATCATATAGTTTTAGAACAATTACTCATATGCGATATGATGGGAGTGTCAATTCCTGTAGAGGGTATTGCCCATTAATTCTGTTAAGTTCATTGGTTCCTCATCGTAGGAATTAGTGTTTTTCAGTTCTCTAATGGATTAAGTGCTTATTGGAGAGAAAGAAAGTTAGGAATATATGTTATCGTTGGATATGTTAGTTTACTTTCTGAGAATATATCAAGGAATTTACTGGGAACTGTATATCAGTTCTTAATTCTTTTGAGAAATATAACAGTTTCACAGTATCATTTTGGAATT
>JAJEKB010012391.1:0-17907 GCA_022393335.1 Macrotrachela quadricornifera | reverse complement strand
AAAAATTTTAAACATCGGGCTTAGAACTTTTGGTATACCCTAAGTATCTTCTCTTGATCTTCTTCACAGATATCATCATCAACACTAGTTTCATGTGAATCAATATTAGAGTTAATAGGATTATCCTCATTGATCTTTCCTTTCTTATCCTTCTGATTTTCTTCTTCATCTTCATTTTCGTCTTCATCTTCATCTTCTCCTGTAAATATCAATGATGTTCTTGGTTTGATAACGAAATCATGACTATTCAAATCACATAAATGATCAAGTGCATTAATCATTTGCACCTTGTAAGCACCTTGCAATGTCGATAATCGTTCAATTAATTGACTTTTATTCTTTAATAAGATTTGATGAATAGCTTTTACATCATTTTCTGGAAAATCCATTAAAAATTATCAAAAATGTGTTACTGATGTTCATTCATCGTACCTTGTTTACCACCAAGAAATTCTTCAACTGGATCTCGATAAGGTACTCCAATAGAAAGCATTGAATAGATAGCAAGCATAGAATCATCATAACGACAAGTAAAACTAATACAAGCTGGTTCTTTATGTTGAATTAATCTTGAGCCACATGATAAAATAATTCGAGGAAGAATAGCAGATGTTTTAAGTAAAGGTGGTTGATTAAAATCAGTACGCCAAAGAGGATTTTCTATAAGAGATTCTTCTAAAATTTGTGCTACTTGTGTGACATTTGATCGATCGAAATCAAACCAAGTTAAAAATTCAAACAAAGTCATTTGGTCAATAACAGATGGCTGAGATGGTCGTTTCATATATCGATGTGTTAATGATTCAACAAAATCATTTGGAGTGTTCACTTCTGTGCGTCCTGGCTTGAGTATTCTTTCTTCTTCCCATGGTAATGAAATATATAAACTTTTGCATCTCATTGATGAATGATAAAGAGGAATGCCTATACTTTATATTCAATCAACAGTTTTTGCAACAATATACACCTATACCTAATACTGTCCATGCAGCTTCAACTTTACCAACTTGACGATGAGATAGTACGGCATTACCCGTCTTCAAAAGAACACTTTTAGCTTCCATCAAACTTGAACACGTACAATTTGCTAATTGATATACTAAGTTTTTTTCCATACGGGCATCTTTCGACACGTATGAAAACAAATATTCAGCTGATGCCCATGGATCAGTAATAACTTGAATATCATGGTTACAACGAAATGTTTTTAAAAAATGTAAATTATACGGAATTATTCGTCTCGACTACAATATAATTATCAAACACATAAGTAAAAATAACGAAATATACAGCTAGTCAAATAAATAAATGCTCGCATAAATGGCACTAACCTCTTCTGTCAATCTTTTTATAATAATATCACGATCACCTCTTGTCAATATACGAGCTTCCTTATATGTGCGAAAATGTGTTCCATTAGCCAATTCAAATGGACTTCCAAAACGACATCCTAATCGTTCCAAAAATTCTTTTTTCTCTTTTAATAATTGTAAAAGATCAGGATCGTTGTTTGGATCGACTTGTTCATATATTTCATTTTCATATAAATAATTTTTATTAATATCTTTTATTTGATTTTCTTTGATGTTTTTGATTTTTTTTTCATCTTTAAATTTACGTCCTCGACGAATTCGAACTGTACAGCTACCTACAATGGTTATTATATTAACTAAAAGTCTTCCGAAAACAACTGATGTACCTTTAGAACAAGTAAAAGTATGAAAGTGCCATTGATATCTTTTTACAAGTCGATGACCTTCAGGATCTATTTGTTTATCTGGTAATGATGTATCGAGAAATCTATCGATGAATTCAATAATTTTATGACGTCCTTTAACTGTATCAACAGAAGGGAAGTTTTCAAGCCAAAGTAATGTATGAAGATGTGGAAGACCACCACGCTAAAATTCAATTTAAAAAAAATAATTACTAACAGGATAATCGATGAAAAACGGATGCTTTTTGTCACTAATAAATTTTTCAAATGCAAGCATTCGACGATGACACATGCGTGCCACAAGTGCACTATTTTCATTCACCAATTGCAAATAATCATCATCGGAGAGGCTATCAATTTCATCATAATTTGGATGGTTCACACCACCAAACTTGATTGGATCAATATGTGTCAAAAATTCCACATCATCTTGTAAATTTATGCTTAAAAAAATGTGAGGTTTGGATAATGTCGCATACATGCCACGTAGAAGTCTCTTTGGTGGAGACCAATAAGCAGCTGTACCTCGTACAGCTCTCCCAATTGCTAAAATATGTAAACATATTTTTTGCTTTTGCATTTTCTCTTTGTAGTATAATGCTTAATAGATAATATCTATCGGAAAATCTATTAAAATTCTTATTTGTTTATATCAATAAATCAATTGACAGAAATAAAACGGAGATATTCGAATAGATCTTAATTGTGTACAACTCAACTGATTATTAGTCTTACCTGGATATATATTGTAACATAAGCGACCTTTTTTGAATTGTTTCTTCGCATGATAATTTACAGCTGTGCATAGATCATCTCGTTGAATTAAATTCATTGCTCGAAATGTCCATATTGAATCTGCTTGCCATCTTTTGTCAGCTGACATTAATCGAACTTTACAATAATCACGAAGCTTCAATGGAATAGGTCTTTGTATGTCAAATTCTCCTCCTTCACCTGTAGGATAGATCCATGGAAATGTACATTCTTCCATCTGCGGTTCGATTTTCCATACAGCATTTTCACCTGCTTTGAGAGTACGACTTTTGAAAATGGATAAAACATACATTGAAAAAAATCATATGTTTTTTATAAGTTTATTTTATACCTAGGACCGAAAAAATCTTCATTAGAATCAAGAATGATTGGTGCAGATGTTGTACAGTTATTATAAGCATATGAATCAATAATTCTAATGGCAGCAACATCTTCCTTTCTACATTCAAACATTTCTTCTATCTTTTTTAATGGTAGTACTTGTTTATTTATATATCCAGCGTGATGTTGAATGAGATATTGAAGAGCATTGAGAATCTGAATAGCACTTACAGAGTACCGTACTGTTGATCTTATTTCACCATCATTATTAACTGGTTTCTGTTGAATAACCGCCATAAACTCGTAGCACTTCGGCAGTGGTAGAAGATCACCTATATTGTTGATAATGTCAGCTTGACAATGTACAACTTGTCCTTTCATTGCTGATTGATGACCACGAATAACGAGTATACTCATATAACAATGTATAAGTGCTATAGCTCTTTGTTCGCGAAAACCAAGTTTTAAACATAAAGGCACTGTAGGAATTTCCATCTTGTTTCGAATGTAAGAATGTGGACAAAAAGGTATATCATCTTTTGGACTAAAATCATAACAAAACAAACAAATCACATCATCAGCAGAACAATCATGGTATTTTTCATGTTCTTTTTTTGCTAATCGCATATTACATTCTGGATGTTCACACATACAACATTTACAACTACACCACATTTGTCGAATTTCGGATAAATACCTATGACATATGTCATGTAATGGAAAAATATCTTAAAGAAATATTCATCATACCTTTCACTTAGAAAATTATGTACAATTCGTGCATCAAAAACTTCTTCTATTGTGCATGTATCAAGAGTCAATAACGGAAAAGAACAATCATTTTTAAGATTAATCTTTTTTCTTCTTTGTTGAGATGGTTTGGTTGGACGAGATAGTTTTGAATTGTTTTTACGAACTTTACATACTCTTTTATTACGATTTGGCCGTTTTCTACGTGATGGTCTTGATTGCCATTTTTTATTATCTCGTCGTTTCCAATCTACATGGTGGACCGACTTCTAGTCTTATGCATCCTCTCCTTTACTTATGATACTTCATTGATCTATATTTGTATCAAAGATCTAGCCGAAAGTCGAAGAATAGGTACAGAAGAAGCGAAAGAGGAAGACAAGTGAATGCAAAATACAATCATTTTAAATAGATAAAACTATACAACAGAACAAATGATCAATCAAATTTATTCAACATCGTTAAATATCAATAAAAACCTTTTCTCCTCCCCATCGTCATACATGTATCCATATCGCTTCTTATTCTCATTCTCATTCAACAAAAAAGATAGAAAACAGAAAATAAAAATTACATTTTCTTCTTTTTATTTTAGATAGTTGTACTTTTTTCTATCGTCATACATATACACACACACACACACACTTCTATTGACATATTCATTTGTTGATATAAGTTGTTTATCAAGTAATAATTCGTTGTGAGTATTTCTTCTATCGTCATATTAAATAAGATAGAATGAATGATTCCAACATGTTTTTGATCTTCTGCTTGTTTTAGAATGACAACTGACAGCACTCAAACTGGTTGTACTCCAATAGAATCATTATTAGAAAGTGATAATGATAACAACTTCAATACTGATCAATCGTTAACGACTGACATTGCCATTAACAGTCAACAATCCATGATACAATTCAATACGATAAATATGATTCCAAGTCAAATCCCACCGATGCACAGTCGGATGCAACCAGTTTCTTCTCATAGTTCAGAAAATGAAAATCTTACTAGAGGTCAGTTAGGTCGACGCCGACGGCAAAGACGACAACGCCAAAGAAGACAACAACGACGACAGCAACAACGGCAAGAACAGCAACTTGAACACCAGCGACGACAACAGCAGCGACAACAACAACAACAACAACAACAGGAAAGACCACAAGAATTAATAAGACTACCACGATACCGACGATGGTCCTCAAGTGATCGTGAGCGTGACTATTGGGAGGAGATGGGGTTTCCAGAATTCATAGAAGAGAACCTCACGCCGGTCTTGGAAACCTATTATTGGGAAACAATGGATCCAAACGAAAGACAAGAAGCATGGGACCAAAATCATTTAAACGAGTTACAAAGAAATACTGCATTAGATCAACAAGATTCATGCGATTATCTCGAAGCGTTCGCTGTTCTTGAACACTTACAACTAATGCAAGATGAAATCGGGCAAACTTATCAAATTCATTCAATTGAACAACTTGAAGCAGAGGAATTCCAACAGCGATACAATGCAGAACAGATTCAACTACAGGAATGGGAACAGAATCTGTACGACGAATATATTATCGCAGAATATAACAAGTCAACATATGATGAAATGAAGGAATTATAACCAATAGAAACATATCAAAGTCTACAAGTCACCGATCAGTAACTATAAAACCAAAACAAACTAAAAATTGTAAACATAGAGAAACATTTTCGACGTTTACTTCAACTAATAAATCACAGAAACATATCTATGTCATTATATTTTATTTTTCTAACCCCGTTTCAAACATACTGAAAGCCACTTTTCGACATTTTGTTTCAGATTACTTTCATTCGTACACATTCACAAAACTTAATAACCCATATGCCAACAGATTTCGTTATCGTTAACTCTCGATTATCTGATATTTCACAACACCTTCAATTTGAGAATGGATATATATACCTTCAACTTAGACAAAGTCCATACAAATAAAAATAGACCTTATCGTTCCTTCAAATAGGCGTCAACAAGCCCGATTATGTATTAACTAAAATTACTATTAATTCTATTAGCAGATATATTCTTTATGCAACCATATATTATTATTTTTCGCATCATATGAATTTATTCCTATATGCTCATACCTTTCGATTACTATCGACATAATATCTATCACATCAGCCTCAATCCGGTCCCGCAAAACAAAAAAACAGTTGTCATGGAACTCCACTATTTTTGTTCGTCTATCCGTACCAGATATGCACAATCCTACACACTCAATGATGTTCAAGTCGATTGTTAAAACCTTGCTATGTATAGACATTAACTCAACCACACTATCCTCAGCAACATAGATGTCACTAGGTAATAGTGAAACTAGTCATTCACCGCTTTCTTTCTCCACATCAATACTAAATATATAAAACTGGCCCAAATCTTGTATAACGTGCTGTTCGCATAGTATACGTATAGTCATACAAAAAATTCATCTGAAGAGATCCTTGAGCAAGATCGAAACAAGCGCTTGTCATGGAACCGCTTATCCATATTCTACTCACCCCGTTGTGTTTAGAAATCTTTGATAAAATAGATATTGACTTGTATGAACATCCGTACAAAGTTAATTCTATCGTACTATACATCTTCGGATATATAGACATGTGCAAATGTTCCTTGAACACCGATTATTGTATCACTGGGTAATTCAAGTGTCTTTCACATTAAGAATTACTCGATAGCGATATAATATCACTAAAAATCCATCTGAAGAGACCCTTGAGCAAGGTCGAAACGCGTCGTAGTATGCTTGACTCACCCTCAAATGAAGGTGCGCGACGATAGAAATGGTGATCAAAATGACTGCATTTGGATATCACTATTAGCGTCAAGATAGTGTCTGAGAGGGTTTTGGAGTGCTCGATAAACGGTTCAGAAGGATTCGTAACTGATGACAAATACCACAACGTGTTCTCCGTTTTTGAAAACACCTTCTTTTTAAAACTGTAATGTTCTTATCTGACTTTGAGGTTCCCGGTAATCACTAAACGAGTGAGTGCCGGCAGTCGCGTTCTATGAGACTAGATAGTAACTATGGTCGATAGCTATAGATCGAAGAGGGTTTAGCGTCAGACACTCTTGCATCGAATCCAACATTCGGCGGAATACTCGTAGCTATACCTAGCGTAGTGATCGGAGGAGATGTTTGAGGTGAGTAATAGAATCTGATCATTTTCATTCTAAGTTTGGTCTTACTACATCATAGACATACATGAATATGTATACACGACTGATCTATTCTCACCTTCAACTCTCATTCCGCATTACTTTTCATTTGAAACATGGCATTTGTCGATGAAGTGTTGCTTGTGATACCTCTTCGAATTAAGAAGTATGCTGAAGGAAAATAGAGAATCGTTTGATCATGATGATGAATGGAATAGACAACCGATTTCAGTCACTGTGAAAAAGTTGTGATTGACGTTAGAAGTCATATTCGCATTCTCATTGAGCATAGTTTCAATTGTTCTTGTGATCGGTTTCTTGCTGGAGTGTTGTTGTTCTAGATTACATCCCAGAATCTCAACCTCTTTTCTGTTATTCCATTTCTGATTTGCAACTGAATGGAATATGACTGACCGATCTGTGGGCGATTCAACATGGGAACGGCTTGACTAGCTAGACAATGATGAGAGCATCAGTCAGACATCCGATCAAAAAGCAAAAGAATCAAACAAGCATCTTGAGGATTGGAAGGAATATTACGATGTAACATTGATTCTCTATTACATTTGACTTAACGCAACCCGTCATTGCGAGCGAATCTTCGACTGAAACTACACCAAATCCATTGAACAGTGCATTTGTTGGAGTATGTATCTTTTGTTTTTGTGATAAAACCGATGGATCTGACCGTCTTCGGACAAAGAGATGACCGATGCACAGCAATTAAATCAGTCGACAGTACGGAAGAGCACAGCAACATTCCAGCGATCAAATCACCAACTAAGGTACCAATGATATCGAAGTAGACTACGCCTAAAACACCTAACATCAAATCCGTGGGAACAGCATACGATGCATATCAATGGAAATCGACTAGCACATGACCAAAACTACGCTAACGCGCGCCATCGGTACCATGTCAGTTATATAGGGTGTCCCATAAGTAACTTGACAACGAAAAAGTTGAATATCTCCATTACGACTGGAGCAAAGGAGCTGATCTCTTTACCAGTGATAGAGGCTTGTATAAGCTTTATCTTCATGAGGATATACCTTGACAGATCCTATATTAAGTGGCTCTATTGACGTCAAGAAAAAAATTTTACTTTTTCATAAAGAGCACAAAAAGGAGTCCACAGGATGGTGAAAAAGTCACTTTATTGAAAAGGAAATGCAATATCTCCATTATGGCTAGGGCAAACGAGCTGATCTGTTTACCAAGAATAGAGACATATCCACACTTCGAATTCATGCAGACAAGATCGGTGAGGTCCTTTGTTAGGTACATTGTTTTCATTTTCTATTTGTGAAAAAAGTAAAATTTTTTTCTTGACGTCAATAGAGCCACTTAATATAGGATCTGTCAAGGTATATCCTCATGAAGATAAAGCTTATACAAGCCTCTATCACTGGTAAAGAGATCAGCTCCTTTGCTCCAGCCGTAATGGAGATATTCAATTTTTTCGTTGTTGAGTTACTTATGGGACACCCTATACACACAATAATGACTACACAATAAACAGTACCTGAAACAAGAATTCCACAACATAGTCCAAGAAACAACAGTACCAAACCATGATGACAACGCCTACTTGACAGTCCCACTTGCAACACCATTCTGTTCTTCTCCTCCTGTGATACCAGTGCTTCTATAAATAAAGAAAACATCTGATGAAATCCTTGAGAAAGATCCAAACCGGTCATGGCGTCTCGGTTCACCGAGATAAGAAATTTACTGATCTTTGCTTGATTTTATCTTGACATTCACTAAGTGGTCGTCTCTTTAGTTATTTCTTATTTGTGACCTTCACGATCATTTGAATAGAATTCAGTGATTCATTCGATCAAAACCATCTGATAATTTCTTTAACAGGAATCGAAATCGCGTTAATGGTTGCTAGACTCACCCTCAAGAATCTTTCATAGATTTCGAAACGAAGAATTCTTACGATTGGATTCTTTTCTTCTTTGAAGTATGGAATTCGATCTTGAGTTCAAACCATCGGATAACGACTCGTTAGCGGGAATCGAAAACCAGATCATGGCAGCTGTACTCACTCTCACCCTAATCCCGAACTTGCCTGATGAATCTCTTAAACAAGGACGAAACATCATATGAAGCTTCCCAGCACGAATATCAGTTAGTAAGATCTTACGTACGATCTTGAACGATCATGCAGTCTTGCATGATCTGATAGAAAATCGTGGTCTCAGATAATCTTACATGAAGTCTAACGGTATGATATCATCGGATTCTTCATAATTCCAATCGAGACACAAAATTTTTGCACGATTGTGTCCATAAAGTGAAAATCTGTCACTGAAAGTAAACAGCCATATGATGTCAACAATATCTTATACTAAGACTTGATGTAAGATTATCTGAGACCACGATTTTCTGCCCAATTTTCAAGTGATCTTTTAAAATTATATACGATCATATGGTCAGGTCTGATATGATCTTGCCATTCGATTGTTCGTCCTGGGTTGGATTTATTTCTTTAAACACACCCTTACATCCTCACCCTCACTCATCTAAACCTTGTAGTATGTTCAATAAGAAGAGTCAATAGAAGTAGTCCGAAAGATCAGCTTTAAGATGGAGGAAATCATCCTCTTGGAGACATGTAAATGCCTAGCTCATCATCTTCAAAGAAGTAGATAGCAATACACAGTAAGGTGATCATCGTGAATGTTGATATGCCTCCACATATGAGGAGTATTCGACCCGTTCGGGCACTAGGTTTTTCCCATTGTACTACATTCGGTTGGCGCTTATCATACCAACACGAGGCAGTCGTATTGATCTAAAGTACAAAGAACTGTTTATTGACCACAGCAATCTTTGCAATTTCGTACCGGATGCTGTTTCGTTCTTGGTAGTGCTTCATTGATCGATCGGTATCTAAATATGCTCTCTGCCGTAGCGTTGATGGAAGCCATTTGGTTCAGGCGGACATCCCATGCCGCACTGAAGCAGGGATAAGCTGAATACTTGACTTGGCATGTATAGTTCCGATAGCCATGTGTTAAGACTAAACACATATCATTGTCGTAGTTGATCTCCTTTCGACGTTCTTGATGGTAGCTAATGCCACCGATTATGAACAGAACGATCAACGTAGCGCAAAAGATCATACTAACGAAGCACGAAATACTCGTTTTTGGGTTGTCGCACCATTCATTCGCCATGGGTGTATGATTGGTAAAATGGAGACCGTCGATTTCACTCGTTCTGTCCTGAATATGGCATAAGTTTGACATACAAAAAAATCACGTCAATGTGAAAATAGAACATCGCCACGATGTAAATGGGAGAAATCGCAAAACACACTTGATGTTATTTCTTTCATAGCAAAACGAAATTACTTTGCGTTTCTCTTCGTCATCTTTTCATCCAATCCATCAGCATCGATTGCTCTCCTCCGTGAAAATCGATTAGCGCTGGTTTCTTCAAAAATAAAATGTAAAAGGCGAACAGCTTCTGATGTTCGGACACGTTTTTGACTGATAATTGTGCCCTCATCCGCAGACGCTTGTTGATAGCTTAAGAAACTTCGATTCAAAATAAAATGATAGAGAAATGTGTCCATTGTTTTTCGAGAACTCAAAACAAGACAACCAGCAATAAGAAGTGAATGATAAGAGCAGCAGTTTTAAATGAGATTTTATTCGACGTTTCGACTGACTGAGTAGTCATCATCTGGACAAAAATCAAACAGATGAAGATGAATTCTACAGTGATCTCTCACATGACCCATAGATACATCGTACTCAAATCTAATTTGTAATAGAATGGTATTGTATAATCAGAGAGTGAGTAAGTTTCTTAGTGAACTATAGATTTTTATCAGTTTGTTCAATGCTTGGGGTTAGTGAATCAGTGTTTTTTTGGAAAAAAGGAGTTGGTTTGCTCTCTTACCCTCGATTACGATCATGCCGGATTGTTTCGAGTTCGGGCTTTTGTGTCTCGTAGTGGCTATTCCAATGGAATGTATACAGTTGAGTCAGTGGGTAGTCGTGGTTTCCTATTCCAATCTAATTTTAGGTAAAGAATATTGAATAAGTTCATGTTGGGTGGAGGCTGTTTATATTAATAAGGATTAATTTTGTGGAGGATGAGTATTATATCCTGCATTCGTGTTATGTGAATAAAAGAAGAAGTGCATTTTAGTTTTTCAGTATTGATCAGTTTATTCGTTTATGTACGGTTATTTGGGTTTATTGTGATGGTAGTTGACCTAAGAAACTATTGCAAAGTGAAGTGTTGTGGTTCCGAAAGAAAGTTTATTTTGGATTTATTCCCTGAAAGAAAAATACAACATTTTCGTATTGTTCTGTCTGAGTAAGCACTTCTACAATCCTCAGTTTGTTATTGCCGTGGTCGATTACGTTGAATATTGCCTCTACGTGCTCTCTCCTCTTCTTCTAATATTTTCTGTACATGTTCTATCTGCCGTAGCTGTTCTTGAGTATCTTCAATCATTGCTTCGTAGTATTGTAATTCTGATTGAGCATGGTGGTTTCGTCCTATCTCTTCTTGTTCTATCTGTCGTAATTGTTCTTGATCATCTTGTATGAGTTGTAAATGTTCCAGAGCAGCAAAGCCCTCTAATTCGTTTATTTGTTCTTGATCCCAGTTTTCGCTTGGATCGAAGAATTCCCATGGATACGGGTCGAAAACTGGTGTGTTGTACGTTATATCCACATGTTGTTCCATTGGATTTGAACGATTCAAACGTCGATTACTGTGCCAATATGCATTTCGTCGATGTTGGTGATCTGGTTGTCGAAGTTCTTGGAGACGCTCTCGTCTTCGCTGACGTTGACGTCGTCTTCATCTTCCGTCTTGTCTTCGGATTAGAACAGTATTATGTTGCACACGAGGAACGATTGGTGTTGGACTTGGGATCATATTTCTTTCTGCAAGCTCTATCAAAGGTTGATCTGCTGTGATACTGTTATTCAATATGAGTTGTATTATAGTCTCTTGACTTCCCTTGTTTGATGATACTGGCTCTAATGGAGTTTGACCAATTTGACTATTGTTGGCACTCATGCTGTAAAAGGGATCTCTGAAAAAGGAAAGAAAAACGTTTTTATCAATCTTTCTTAGGTAAAATAATACAAAAGTAAAATTCATATAGGTACAATTAAGTAGACTAGATCATTCGTTAAAATTTTTACATCGTATAGATTGATTGATATTCGATTAATATCTTCTTGTACCGTCAGTGCTTCTTTATGAACTACTATATAGAATAAATCTGGAATGGAAAGAAACACCGGTTTTATTTGAACGATTTGAGTTCAAGTGCTGTCGAATTATCTTGGGTGGGGTGAGAACAATTACCACAAAACTATTAGTTTTTCACAATTATTGATAAGAAAGGACCTGTCGTAGTTTGTTTGCTTTTACAAGAGTAGATTGGTTTCGAGGGTGATTAGTATGAAATGGTAAAGAGCTATCATGGATGTATAAGTTGGAAGCTATAGTAATTAAGTTGTGAATATGAGAGACAAGATAGTGGTTTTTGCAGAGGGTTGGTTGATGGTGTTGACACCGACGATTGATCATGCACTACGGATGGTTGTTGCTTCGGTGAGAATGAATGAAGGTTTTCGTTTGTTTTACTTTTGCTCTGGGAGTGATTCTGTTTTCGCTAATTGTTGGTTTGATGGTGAAGTTCGGAATGAAAGAGTAATCTGAAACATATTATGCTTGTTATCACTTTGTGACTTATAATAGTGTGACTATTTCTGGTCTGTTTCCGCTGTTTATCTGAAACATATCGAACTAATAAAGAAAAATTTGGAATTAGTACTGAAATGGTTAGAGTGTTCAGAAGCACTACACTCTAAAAAAAATTGGGTATTTGTTACTATAGGAAACTCTTTTAGGGTTTTCGAGCCATTCGGAAACCCCGATAGAGGTTCCCGAACCACTCGGAAACCCTGAAAGAGTTTCCTATAGTAACAAATACCCAATTTTTTTTAGAGTGTAGTCCAAGGGGGAAAAAGACGCGACTCCAAGTACTCCAAAAAAAATTTTGGAGTACTATCGGAGTACAGTGGAGTAGCATGGAGTACAACTGGAGTAGACTGGAGTACAATGGAGTAGAAGTGGAGTACGAGTGGGATGAGAGTTAGAATAAAACTGGGATATGACTGCAGTGAGAGATGACTAGAAGTGAAGTACAAACGAAGTACTGTTGATTGTTGTTTGTACCACATACCGATATCAGTGTCAAACATGAAAAAAGTTGTTTTCCAAGATATCTTCTTATCCTTACAATATTATTCTAAAAGATAAAATATTAATACAGTGAAGAGTTTTATAATTGTCTCTGTGTTACTAGTACCACTCATCAGTGTACCAGCTACAATTAGCAAGCCATACTGATATTTCTTTCCTATGCAAATATGCTCTCCGCTACTGATGTACGAAACTTTTTTTTGTCGGTCGATATCGATTTCAAGCCTTTCAAAATAGATTGGAGATTAAAACGTTCCAATAAATCAATGTAGTCGACTTAATAGAAGTTCTCGATAAATCTATTGTATTTGATCGAAAAAAATCGTATCTATGAGCACCAATTAACAAAGAATTGATCAAAGTATAATTATATAAATCTGAATGACATGCTATCATTTGTTTTTTTTACAAAAGAATGAATATACTAAAGTTCAAATAAAGTAACTTACTTCTTCATGATAGTTTATAACGAATCGACATCATCTGACTACACATAAAATATTGGACAGATTCAGTAGCACATCTTTCTTTTATTTGAGTAGATATGTTTTGACAGATTATTCAATTTCGTACCAACTTTTGAAGTTATCACTGTATAAAAACGGACGATTGTATCAAACTTGTTTTTGTAACTAACATCAAAAGATGATATACGTCACTACATCCGAAAAATCATCATTCATTCTCTGAATATTTGAAATCATCTATAACCATTGGATTTTGAGCGAAGAACGAGAAATCGTTTGACGTTTGACGTTTAACACATGACTCATTGATAACAAATTTGCACTTGATTATCAGAATATGTTTTTATTTCCTTTTTAATTTGTTTATATCTGTATTATTTTATCGGTTCATTCTTAATTTTTTATCATTATTAAAATTATCTCATGGATTCTCTATCAAAGGAAGAACTTATTGCGTTTTCTGGAGAAGATTTTTATCAACATGTGCAAGGACATTATGGAAAAAAGGTTGAAAAGGTTCTCCGATTTCATGATATTGATAGCTATTTGGTACTGAGTGGGATTAGTAAAGAAGTACTTCTCGATATATTTGATAAACCCAATGATGAAACTACTTCTCGTGAATTAATTGATTTAAAAAATGAAATATGCAATACATCTGAGCGAGAAATATTACTGAAAGTTGGAACAAAAAGCAAAATGATACTTTTATGAAAATCGGCTCAAGATATAACCAAGAAGAGAAAACGTGAAGTGCCTGATAAAGCAAACCATGATAAATTGAATAAATATCAATTTACGTCGTCATCACTTGATACTCGCTCAAGTGGCAGTGAAATGAATATGAAGAAGCATGCTACATTTCTCATGGAATCTATCGAAAAATTATTAAAAAATATTAATAATCATATTCATGAACATACTTATGATAATCTAATAGCGAATGATTTTGCACTTATCATCGAAGCTATCGATGATCAGACATTACCACGTTGTTCCATTCAATGTATCTGTGGTGATCGAGTCAAGTTATTTTTCAACCAAAACCGATTTCAATTATCGAATTTAATCAAACATGTGAAAACTGTCAAAAGTAGATTATCTCCATCAAAGAAAAGTACGATTCAAGAAATGGCTCGTCAAAAAGACGTAGGTGAAGTGGAGGAGAAGAATTTTGACGAAGAGAATTCAAGAATCACCGATAATCTTTTGACTACTGGAAACATACCAAACAAACATGTGAATATGAACACCAATATTATCGATAATAGAACTACAATTACACTAAGAGAATCGTGAGTATTCAGAAATCTATCTAGTATTTTAGATACTTAATTTTTCTGCTGATTATTTGATATAGCCAGAACGACAAATTCCAAAACGAATTGGATGAAACCACATTGACAAGCCCATCAACAATGAATCAGTAAGTCCTTTGGAATACGATATGACAAGTTACATGTATATCGTTTTTCCAAATAGAAATAGTAGTTAACTATTATCACTTACGTTAGCTACGGATGGTGGAACTCAAAGTTCTATTTCATTTACATCGTCGTCAAAATCGAATCAAGTACGTTTGTCAAGTTCTACTGTTCATTAAATTTTTTTTGTTCATCATTATTTTGAAAAAGACATGAAATTGAATGTCTTTCGAAACCATTCATCAAAAGGATTTTATGAATAATTTTTTTTATATACATCGAGTGCATAATTCGGAAAAGAATACTAGTTTCAAATCATCTTTAACAATACTTTATCAGTTCACTATTGCTTTTGACGAAGCTTCGTATGAAAAGTAATATTCCTGAGGATTCAATCGGAGTAACTACATGCATAATTGATGCATTATTAGAAGTTAAATTCGACAACGAGATGCATTTGTATACCTATTATATACAAAGTAAATGAACTGTAAATGGTTTATTTGTTTCAACAACTAATGAACAAAGAAAAATCACCACCAGAAAATTCATCATCAAATAATCGATACTCTGCAACGTTCAAAGATAAAGTATGTTACATAAAAATACATTTGATTTCGTTTATCACCAAGCATTGTAGGATACTAGTTCAGATTATGCATTGCAGTCGAAGAAACGTAAAATTAACGAAGAGAACAAACAAATTCGATTTTATTCATCAAACAAGCGTTATAAAAGAAGAAGTGAACGAGAGGTTAGTACTGATTAATTGAAAGTATCTGCATGGTTTGAGTTATATCGCCAATCCTTCAGATTGTGTATGATAAACTTCAGAAATCCGATCCTTTGGTTACATTCTTGAACACAATTGATTCGAACAGATATCGTCCTCCTAATAATTATAGATATCCCATTTCCGTATTACGATTTGCGGCTTGTTTTTTCATACTAGCAGGTATCTGTGTTTATGAATACGTGCGCATCAATTTAAAATTTCTGTTACCATCGGTTCATACTATTAAAAGATATTACACGCAAAACCCCTACTCAGAAGCTAGATTTAGATTTGATGAGTGCCAAAGTTATTTTGATTCTCATCAATGTGAACACATATTCATGTCAGAAGATTGTTCAGCAATAATACCTCGTGTAGAATATGATACCACATTTAACATTTTTAATGGATTAGTAACACCTATATCAAATGGTATTCCAATGGAAAACTTTTTTCAATTTACCTCTTTTAATGATCTTAACCCTTTCAGGACCGTAGTACAAGGGTTGTACCACCTATTTATCCAATACAAAAACTATTTCCTTTATATACAAATATTAACTTTTGCGAAACTTAGAGGCAATGGAGTTTCATGTGTCATGTTTTACAAATCTTTTCTTGACACGGCAGATATTCTTCTCAGACATTCATTGTTCATTCTGTGATTGTGCGATGACGCCATAATTTCCCTTCCTTCCTCTAAAACGTGAATTTATACGAAAATACGCGAGAAGATTCTCACTCTCTACTACTTTTGTTTATGTATATATACAGTTGTTCTTCGAAAAGAAGTTTAATTACTTCTATACTTCAATTATCAATTGTTTTATTGTCATTGAAACGTCAGAAATAAAAACTTTTCAAAACGATGAATCGGACGATGGCTAACATGGTTCATCTACCGATCAAAACAACGATGAGAGTTACTTTAATATTGATCTTGATGAAGTAGCAGATGCTCCAGATGAACTCGAAATGTTAAGTGAATATGCGAGTAGAGCGTGCTTCTTTAGCTAATTCGTATATCTGCTACAACCTACTATATCAGAGCCAACTTCCATACTTGGATTATTCGGTTTCCGTGGCTAAGTCTCTATGTATTAACGGAAAGTGGAAAAATATTAGACGACCTACTTCAACAACGAAGTATGGATTCTCAGTACTAACATTACAATTTAACGATCAGTTGAACAGTGGAATGCATCTGACTGCAGAGGGAATCTGAAGAAGATACGCCAACTGTAGCACAAACGAAGTGCAACTTCGATCAACTATTGAGTGCCCTAATGACAAACTTGCCTATAGTGTGACAGGTGAGAAAAACTGTTTCTATGAGTACCATAAATATTTTACGTAAAGATTTTGAATTAGGCTAAATAAACTCATGAAAAGAAGAGGTTTCCAAGAAACAAAAACTTGGTCCTGAAAGGGTTAATACACAATTGCTCATATTGTTTTTGTGTAATCCATTTGGCCAGACGTAAATCAAATAAATATTTGTTAGTACGAATAATGAGATTGAGTAAAGGGTCGTTAGGATCAAGACATTGATAGGTATTGGTGCGGTCCATGTATTCTTTTGATTGTTTAAGGATGATGGTGTGAGACAAACCACCACAATATAAGTATTACAAGTATTTCAAAGTTGTTTCTAAGAATTATCAAGTGGCTTAGTATCACTACTATGATTGAGAAAATGTGTGACCTGATCACGTTTGGAAAAGGTATTAGAGAATGGTTCTCATTGAGTATAAATAGTGAACTAGCACAATTCGTGGATTGCTCACTTGTTAAAGGAGAAAATTTATGAGGGAGTCTAAATTTGCAGCTTATTATGTAGATCCTTGGGAAATTCTTCTGAAGTTGAAGTAATTTAATTCAATTAGCAGCGGATAGTCAATTAATTATATGGTGAATATGTATAGTTAACTACCGCAAGCCGTTTATTTGTCACTTGTTTCAGGAGAAAATTTATTGCTTAGTCAAGTTGATGAGATCTGTTGATGTGATTGTGCTGATAATCACACGGATCGCTTAAGAATGAGCGATACTGAGATCATCACTACACATTACCATCCCTCAATGACATCATAGTCATATAGAATCAACCTTAACCGATATCACCCTTACGTGATAGTACAAAAGTAACTCGTATGTGATACTTAGGGTATACCAAGAGTTCTAAGCCCGATGTTTAAAATTTTTTAAAGTCGTAAATATTGAA
>JAJEKB010012389.1:0-13219 GCA_022393335.1 Macrotrachela quadricornifera | reverse complement strand
ATTTATGATTTTGAAGATGAAGCATTTACGGATATATCGGATGAGGCGAAAGATTTCATCTCAAAATTACTTCTTAAAAATAAAGAGTAGATATATTTTAATAAAAGAATTTTCTTATTATATATATATGTATTTTTTTTGTTCTATAGTAAACGTCTTCAAGCTAAACAATGTCTTGCTCATCCGTGGTTGACTCGTCGACCAAAACTAGTATCAACTCCTAATGATGAAGAAACAGCTGAAAAAAAATTATCAACAAAAAAATTACGAAGATTTGTCATACGACGACGTTGGCAGGTTAATATACTTTTAATTTTTAATTTCAATAAAGTTCTAATCTTTTGAATTCTTTTAGAAAGCGGTCAATGCTTTATTAGCATTGAAACGTATGGGAATGACATTGTGAAAATACCACGACTCATCATGCTTGATTTGTTTTTTTTTATTCTCTTATTCGCACAATATTTTTATTCGAGTCGCGCGTCTTTCACAAATAAACATTGCTTTTCTTTTTTTTTTCTTTTATAATTGTTTATTTTTCGCTGTTATTACCTGTGGTTCGATTCAATTTGTTCGCCCAGAGAATAGAGTGTGTGTATGAAAGAGTGAAAGTTCAATGTTGGTGTGTACATTTTTATTATTACTATTATTATTATTATTATTATTATTTATACTTCTGCTATAAGAAAAAAGAAAAACATGTTTTCTTTAAAAAAAATGATTTAAATATCTTTAAAAGTTCAATTATGTTAAATAGAAATTAAAGAATAGATTGATTTTATTCAGCATATCTTGATCGAATTGGTAATGTTTGTTCAAATCCATGTGCTATTCGTAAATGTACGGATTCTGACCTAGTGGCGGAGCCAGGGGTGGGCCAGAGGGGGATGAGCCCCCCTCTAGAAATCTTTGAGCCCCCTTTAGAAATCTTTGCGCCCCCTTTAGAAATCTTTGCGCCCCCTTTAGAAATCTTTGAGCCTCCTCTAAGATGAAAACAATCTAGCATTATAACGGAAGGGTATACCTATTGTCAGCATTAAAACTGGAGCTAGAGGGGGCTCAGCCCCCTCTGGAAATTTTTTCTGGCTCCGCCACTATTCTGACCATGCAGTTCTTACAAACATTAAATCATAAAGTTCATTATTTGATTGATTGAAACCTAATGGAACAACAATTAATGAATAACCCAATAAAAAAGAAGAATATTTAATTAATTTATATAAAATAACATACGTTGCATTGATTCCATATTGTCCAGCGAATTGTCAAGATTTATTATATAGAACTGCATAATCATTAGCTGTCATATTTGTTTGATTTTTACTAGAGATAAATATATTTTGATGTGTAATAATCTTAATTCCATATAAATAATTTGATATATCTTGACGTAAGTTATAACGATAAAAGATCTATTAAATGATTGGTTACACTTTTATCGTCAACAACAATTGGATCGATGATATTCGTACTGTAAAAACACATTAATTCAATAGTTTGGCTTATATCATCTTCTTGTTCATTTTTTAATAGAATTCTTATAAAATAATATTGAACTTGTACTTTATTAAATGTCAATTAATAGCACCAGTATAAGTTAAATACCAAGGAACAAAATCAGATAATGAATAACGACATTCTGATAAATCTTTTGCTAAAGTTTTAATAGTTGTTGTAATTCGATCTATTAAAGGGATATGAGATAACGTTAAAGAAGAATGAAAAGATTTTGAAGAATTTATTGATGTATCTATAGAATCTACGTGAAAGATATGATAAAATTGTTTTTTTTTCTTCTCATCTTATTTGTCGATATTCTATGACTCATGATAACTAGTAATAAAAAATAAACTGACCAAAATTAATTCGATCAACAGTTTAACATAACGTAGTTCTGATTGTTTATTAGCGTTTTACCAATAGTGTACTAGGTCTTATTTATAATCATCATTTAATCGAGGTCGATATATCCTACACTTTCATTCTAATTGGACTAAACAAAAATTCTTTTACTTATACTAGCATCATTATACATAAACATTTTCTTTTTTCGTTTCTTTGATATAGATAGTCAGATCGTTAACCTACTGATAAAGTAAATGATCTATACTATCGTATGATATGATGTAATAGCGAATATTTAGATAATTTTCTATTTCAAAAATGTCTAATGCAATATTTAAATTACTATATTTAAACAATTTGTTGTATATTGACCTTGATTTCAAAACATTTCGTATATTCGTAATTATAAAAAGTAATGCAAATATATTTTGGCTTGGTGTGGGTAAGTGAATAGCTGCATAAAGTAAACTACATATTATTGTAATATTTTTATTTTTTGCAGCAGATTATTATGATATTCAAAATATGATTGAACAACAAAATGAAAATATCAATAATTTTTTTTTCATGAATACAAAATTGATCTTTACAGAACTTGCCCGTGGGATGGTGAACGATACATATATAATAAAGATTCCACATTCTGCTAAGCCATTCGTACGTAAAATCACAAAATTCGCGTAAAATATATTAGCCTTTTTATTTGTCTATTTTTCAAATGGATTTTAAATGAAGATCCAAATTCAATGACTGAATTAGGTTGCATAGGAATGTATTTATTGGAAGACTTTGAAGTACGATATAATTCAAAATATTATTTAGTACTATCTTATTGCATTTAGATTCTAATGAAAAATTTCCAAACATTATCATCAAATTTGAGTAAGTAAGTTTTTATTTATCAGCATTATTTTTTCAACAAAAGGATACGTCGGTAACGAACTTGATGGAAGAGTCATAAGGTTAACACTGCAGCATGTCAATCTCTTTTCTGCTTTATATACAATGTGTGTCATGTGATAAACATAAAATTAACCTCTATCTTTGGTCAATCTTTTCGCCTAGACAAGTGTCCATATTAATACATGACGAGCAGAAAAAGAGCAATCATCTTCATATTTTTTTCTTATTATACTGTATTTATTTCGCTCGTGCCGTTCACATATATATATATATACGTCAATATAATATTTGCTTCAGAAGCAGAGATGTCCATCGCGGCTGAGAGTCTGCCGCTGCCGCGCCGCGACGATAATCAACAAAAAGCTACCGCGCCGCTGCCGCGACGCGATGATAGTCAAAAAAGAGCTACCGCGACGCGGTGTTAAAAAAGCTTACCGCTGCCGCGCCGCGACGTGACACTAAAAAAGCTTGCCGCTACCGCGCCGCTGCCGCGATGGTATTTTTAAAAATCTCTCGATTTTCAAGGCTGTGACTGGTTTAAACTAGAGCTACTGTCGCTAATCGCTCAGGTTCGTCAAGTCTTATAGTGCAGCAGACATCAATGTCAAGATTATCTGTAAATTCATGAGTTTTTCAAATTTTTTTCTAGAAAAGCTGCCGCTACCGCGCCGCTGCCGCGACGTGTCGTTAAAAAACTAACCGCGCCGCGACGGTATTATTAAAATTGCTACCGCGCCGCTGCCGCGCCGCGATGGTTTTTGTAAAAACTTTGCCGCTGCCGCTACCGCGACCGCCACGGCGGCAGCGGCGCGGCAGCGGTAGCGGCAGCGGCAGCGCCGCGATGGACATCTCTGTTCAGAAGAAAGATATCCTTCCATACAAGATGAATATTCACTTTCATATAACGGTAAGAAAACTGATCCAACTATATCTTTTCTTATACTTATGATTTCTTGAGAAATATCGTAATAATGGCATTTTCAAGCCTCTAATATCTACCTAAGAATGATATGACACAACGCCCTACTACATCTTAGATACATATGCATTCAATCAATAATTCTGGAAAGATTTCAAACTTTACTCTGAATTAGATTCTGAAAGTCATGAGTAGTTTTTTTTAACTTTCTATTGTTGAATTCTTATCGAAGAGTGACAAAAAGATCCGTTAACAGTTAGGACAGCTGTCCGAGTAGATCAATTCGACTTAGATGCGTTCCTTTCGTAGATATTATTCAAATAATTTAGGTTCTGCTACAGAATGTTTTCGATAGTTTTGCGTTGAAAAATATTTTCAAGCTTGTATTTTCCATTTGTAGTAGTAACAAAATTTTATTTTTGATTTTTAGTTTTGTCAACTAACAACAAATCAGTTAACGTTGAATTCAGGCATGATAGCAAATCCGACAATAACTGGCTCTGGTAATAATGTATCAGTGAATGCTAACTCATCGAATCGTACTGGTTTTGAAAATCGTACTACTAATGCCAACAATTACCCTGATTTACATACACGATATTTTAATAATAATCCAGATGATTATCGTGCTGCTTACAATACTAATGTTGATTTCAATAAAAACGCTTCCGATTTTGGTACTACTCCCCATCGTAATACTTATTCGGCTCACACACATCCTTCAACTTCTGCTCGTTCTTCTTATTCCAGTGGTTTTGCTTCTCCTCGACTCAGTAGTTATTTCAATCCTGATATCATTAATGTCAATCAAGATATTAAAGCTGGCCATAACAATCCAGCAAATCCATATCCTACTTGGCACAATCGTAGCCATAGTTCTAGTATTAATGAAGACATTACACTTTTTCAGATTTGTGGTGAATGCGGTTAGGTCAATCACAAAAATTCTAACATATATCAAGGAAAAAATGCTCTCGTAACTACATGAACCATTGATAAACAACAAAAAAGATTTTTTTGTGGTCTTTTGTTTCTGTGCTATTTTTTTGTTGAATCTTGTGATAAATTTCATTAAGAATGTAATAATTTATGCTTCTTAATTTTTTTTATGCTAAACATGTTATAGTAAAAATAAACTCAAGAATATGTTAAATGACACTTACATAACTGATACTTTAAACGTTATTTTCATCAAAAACTTAAGATAAAGTGCGTCTAGTAGAACATTTTCTTAATTCAGAATTCTGACGAAGGAAAAATTTAGAAAAAATTTAATTATTTTGAAAACTAGTCAGATCGCCAACCTGTTTCACAGAGATAATAATGGTTTTCAGCGAGAAACTTTCTTTTTTGTCTTCATTTCGAAGTTTAAGTTCTTTTTAAAGATTCAATGAGTTTTCATTATGTTATTTATTTAACTAATGAAAATAAATTTCTTCTTGTTCATTTGATCATCATTGATGTTGGCGATGATTTATCCGTTTTATAAGATTCTCTTGATATCATTAAAATAAGTTCAGAAACGAATCATTCTTCTTGAGATATTACCATTGATAATAGAGATGAATATATAAAAGTTGTTGTTATTTCTTAAAATATAATATATCATGGAAGCGGCTCATTTCCGATACTTTATTTATTTTCCGTTAAAGGCGCCTTGAAGCGAAAATAAGTGGCTACTTAATTTTCTTTTTAAACAAATGAATATGAGAGCAAGACAATCGAATAGGCAGCCCTTCCTTTTTTTTTTGGTCGAACATAAATCTAAAAAATCAGGAAAAACATGATTTTAATCTTATCATCATTTTTTTCTGCTTCAAACTAAGACTTTCTTTTTTTAATATAGTATCATCTTTCATATATATTCTGTATAGTTTATTATTCACATAATTAGGTGCGAATAAAAAATTAAAAAAATACTAATCACTGATACTTTTTTAAAACTCTATCGTGAAAAACAAACATGTCGCGAAAATATCTGATTCATACAGAAAAAAACTATATTTATTTTTCAAGTTTCATCACTCATTCAATGTTTGTCATGTCTCGATGTTGAAAAAAAAAATACTGAGACTGAGAAAAAAATTTTTTTTAAAAATTTTATCAATCGTTCAATGTCTCTATGCCCCTACATAAAAAAGAAATTATCCAGATTAAGAAAAATTTTTTTTTTAAAGTTTTATCAATTTTTCAATGGCCCTATGTCTCCTCAATTAAAAAAAAGTTAACCAGATATACTCGATTAAACGAAATAAAAAAATCTATCTGATTAACGTGGATAAATAACAATAAATCTAAATACAGCTCCATCATGAAATAAACTAGACAACGCAATAATATTATATTATCAGTAAACAAATTATCTAATAGATATTTAACGATTTCTATTTGAAAATAACTTACATTAAAGAAAAACATGTGAACATTTAACAACAAACTTATCAATAAATATTTATTGTTTCTTCATATAACTTAAACGCAAAAGTATCTGAAATGAAACTGAGCCTCTAACAAACGGTTTCTATGACCTCCGCCTCACTCCCCTGTTTCTCCACTATTGAGTTAGTAAAACATTATGGTGTTCGAGGCACATTATAGCATATCTATGATAACCCTCAATCGGCCTGAACAACCCCATATTTCAACCTTACAATAGTGGCAATATTGAGGGCCCAACAAACGGTTTCTATAACCTCCGCCTCACTCCCCTGTTTTTCCACTACTGTATTAGTAAAACATTATGGTGTTCAAGGCGCATTATAGCATACCTATAATAATTATAAATCGGCCCAAACAACCCCATATTTCAACCTTACAATAATGGCAATATTGACGGCCTACATACGGTTTCTTTAACACTCCGTCCCAAAATCTGTGTTTCTTCTTGAGTTGATGACCTACGGGCAACTCTATTGCATAGGATTGTAGTACCTGTGTGTATCTCTATTATATAGCACTTGAGGATCTAAGGGTATCCCTCTTATATAGAGCTTGAGGACCTGTGAGTATCCCCATGTAGTAGCCCAAGGAAACATATAGGTATCTCCGTCTAGTTGTCGATTAGCAAATATGGAAACCCCCTTATAGTAGCCTGTGAGGATCTATGAGTATCTCCGTATAGTAGGATTTAAACACCTAGAGGTACCTTCATATTGTAGGATATGAGGACGTATGGATACATACATAGTAGTTTGGAAGCCATATTTTTTTGACCTTGCCACAAATAAACAGACAAACAAGCAAACGCATTTATTTTTTTTCATATGACCTTCCCTTCAGTCGAAGGACAAAATATTAATTCAAAAACATTTATTTGTTTTCCAAGTGAGATCAGATTCTTCTAGCTTTATAAATATTCGAATTAAAAATCGAATTATGTGATGAATATATATTTAGAGAAAGTTGTGTTCTTTTCATTGTTTGTAACAATTCGTACCAAGCTCTAGAGTTTGACTTTGATTGAAACTTTTCGTGTCTGTTGATATGTTTATCAAATCCTATGATTGCATAGTGATAAATGTGAAACAAAATATGATCCTTCGGTGTCATTATATCAATGTCTAATGTGAAATGAGTTTCTTCCTAGACTGTCAGATAGTGATGATTAAAGTACTGATATCAATAAATTTCATATGAACATATGTAGTGAACATTATATTTATTTAGAATAAAATGTTGAAAAATTATTAGTGAGCATAAAAAGATTTGAAGCAAATACGAAAAAACGATACAAAAATCAGTGTTCGACAGTGTCTTTGGCAGTTGGAATGAATGCTTTGATGCTTTATGCGTTGCTTTTGCTGTAATCTCTAGAAAATAAATCGAATAATGCAACTAATAATGGACGTGTTTGTGCTTTAAGTCAATAGTATTAGACATTCGGATCATACTAAAGGTCTTATCGTTAAATAAACAAATTCAAAATATGAGTCGTTCTTGACGTGCATGGATTGGTTGGATGGAGATCGTCGAATATTGTAATTTTTTTTAATTTAATGTGAAATATGCTCTTTCTTATCCAGCTCAACAATTGGAATATCTCCATCTGTGAACGGTAAGAATAATTCATATTTTCAGTTTATTTGTTTGATGATAAGACCTTTATTATGACCTACATACGCCTAATCTTATTAAGTTATAGCACATACACATTGATTGTAATTGACAAAAAAATCCTAAAAAATGACATACCAGAATGGCTAATCACCACCAACACAACATCTATTACAACAATCAGCAGCAGTAACACCAGTAACAGGAGGATCATTAACAAAAGTAGCACAACGACTACGAACATCAGTACTAGGACAAGTATCAAGAATAGTACGAGTATTAGCATCATTAACATGACTAAAACCAGGACTAGCACTACTACCAACACAATCGCAAGTAGCTGCCTGGCAGATGGAGACAACTACAGCAAGAACAACCACAATGAAGATAACTATATTAATTCGGCTCATTTTTTATGCTGCTGAAGGATTGTCGACAAAGAATGCGTAGATTATTTGAAGGACAACGACAAACTGTAATTTTACATGTCTTCTCGTCATTATATAGCCGTCTTTCGGGAGAAGAGAAAAAAAAATTTCTCTCTCATCAGTATATTGTTGGGGTATGTTGACAATGTACCTATCGATAGATGTGGCGAAAATTATTTTAATCGACTATTAAAAAAATCGAACTTATGAAGCGTACAGCAAGAGAATAGAGAAAAGATCATTTTTTCTTACAGAGGAAGAAAGATTATATTTGCAATATAGGTGTCTTTGCATGTAGTTAATAGGAGATAAAAAGTGGCTACCTATAACGATACTAATGAGTCATCCATGCGATGTATTGGCTATCGATGTATAGAAAAGGTATTTTTTCGTCCTTGTTTGTTAATACAATCATAAGTCACAAAATGTAATCTTTGTCTAAATATCAAGCCTCTTAACAATCGATAAATAGAAAAAATATTTTTTCGTCCTTGTTTGTTATTACAATCATAGGCTACAAAACACGGTCTTTGTCCGAATATCCAGCCTCTTAACAATCGATATATAGAAAAGGTATTTTTTCGTCCTTGTTTGTTATTACAATCATAAGCTACAAAACGCAATCTTTGTCGAAATATCAAGCCTCTTAACAATCGATAAATAGAAAAAATATTTTTTCGTCCTTGTTTGTTAATACAATCATAAGTCACAAAATGTAATCTTTGTCTAAATATCAGGTCTCTTAACAATCGATATATAGAAAAGGTTTATTTTCCTTTCGATTAAGGAAGGCCACTGTAAATCATTCAATTAATTTCTTCTCTTCTTGGCATGATTATAATATTATTCTTATTATTATAATTATTTATATCTTAGTTAATAATTAACTTCATTCTTGTAAAATTATGTCTGATAATATATTCAATAAGTAAATTGAAATCTTTATTGGTAATAAATATTTAAATATATGATTGAAAGTTTAAATTAAAATATAACAATTGATAAAATAAAATAAAATAAAATTAGAAATAAAATATAAATAAAATTAAATAATTATAAAAAGATAAAATGAAATGAAATGAAATGATGTTAATAAAATGTAAAAATATATAACAAAATAAGAATAAAAATAATAATTTGTTGATGTTTCGATGCAGAATTGTTCTTCTTCAGAGTATTGATGTTTGGATTGTGTTTATGTGTTTATGTGTTGTTGAAACAATAGGTATGATTTTTCTCTCTCTCTCTCTACCGTGTTATTGTTGATAATGGTACGGATGAGGATACCTAGGTGTCGCTACTTATCAGTATCACCGTCTTGTCCTTATCCGCACCAATATCAACAATAACACGGTAGAGAGAGAGAGAAAAAAATCATACCTATTGTTTCGACAACACATAAACACAATCCAAACATCAATACTCTGAAGAAGAACAATTCTGCATCGAAACATCAACAAATTATTATTTTTATTCTTATTTTGTTATATATTTTTACATTTTATTAACATCATTTCATTTCATTTCATTTTATCTTTTTATAATTATTTAATTTTATTTATATTTTATTTCTAATTTTATTTTATTTTATTTTATCAATTGTTATATTTTAATTTAAACTTTCAATCATATATTTAAATATTTATTACCAATAAAAATTTCAATTTACTTATTGAATATATTATCAGACATAATTTTACAAGAATGAAGTTAATTATTAATTAAGATATAAATAATTATAAGAATAAGAATAATATTATAATCATACAAGGAAGAGAAAAAATTAATTTAGTAAAGGTTTATTTCCATCTTTATATGTGAATACAATGATAAGTTACAAAATGCAATCTTTGTTCAAATATCAGGCCTTATGACTATTAATATATAAGAGAAGCTTTTTTTACATCTTGTTGTATACAATTATGCGTCAGAAGATACAGCTTTTGTTCAAAGCATCCATCCTCTCTTATTAGCCAATAAAAAATTTGATTACGATATTCATACAATTTATCACTCGTATTGATTATAATTTGGAACGAAGAAGTGCAAGGAATATATGATGATGAGAAATGCAGAGTAAAATCAAATCCTTTCGATCAAAACAAAAATATACTCAAGATTATTCTTGTGAGAGTGTATTAGAGTCAGGAGTGTCCAAGAACTAAGATTTGGAAATTCTTCGAATTCCTTGACAACAACACCAAAACACCTCGAGAAAATGAGATCTGATCCTCACATTCTTAACATTTCTTTTTTATTCTTTACAACAATTCCTCAAACACAAATGCTAGCAGATGAAAATAACTTTATTTCCAACCTTCAATCAACATTCAAATTCTCATATTCTTCAAAGAATTGACACACGATGATATCCACATCAAGGAACTGACAAAATAACTAGTACTAATTGTCAATTACAGAATAACTTTTCAGTAGATTCAACATACATAACACAAAATCTCGCCCTCTATTATTATGTTACGTATTAGGAATTAGCTACATATTTCTTTTCTAAGTCGATAATTTGATATATGCTGGAACATTTCAAATTCTCTTTCCTACTAAATATCAGATTAAAAATAGATCAAATCTAGTTCTTTTTCAGGTACAATGTGCATTTAAAACTTACAAAACTACTAAAATATAGTTCATACCTTTGTTAAAAATCTACTTACGAAATTCGGTAGGTCACAACCAAATCTAAGGCGAAGCTATTAGTAGCTAAAGCATCACATCCAAAAAACCTGATCTTACATAGAATATAACAAACATAGACACATTATTCGTACTATTTTGAATACCATAACCCAAAGTTCCTTTCGTTAATAATATAATCGATGGGAACCGCAATATAGAAAACCTCTGATTCGCTGCAACTTTGAGATCAAAGAACCTGATTGGTAGAAAAGATGATATCAAGAACCGCTCATTAGCTGTATTTTTTGACTGAAATAATCAGATTTGTAGAAAGTGCAATATCGAAAACCTTGATTGGCTCGACTTTTGGGGTAAAAGCGTCTGATTGACTAAAACTGAAAATGCCGAAATACATAATTAGCTGATATTACAAAATTAAGTATCCCAAGTAGTCCAACGCTAGACTCCGAAAACTACAGATTGGCTCATTTTTTTTCTATCTTCCAAAAAACTTTGTTGCAATCTTCCACTTTGCTTTATTTTTGTTCTTCTCACCTGACACAAACAAACATCGCCAGAAACTATTAGTTCTTTTTTTTTTCAATTTCACCCCCCGCTTCAATCGAGCAAAAAATCACTATTTTCTTTAAAAAAGCCGCTTTTTAGTGAAAAAAATCCTAAATCTAACAGTACCATTGCATTTCCCGGCACTAAAAACCTTTGGTCAACCTTTACGGGAAGTGCATGTGGAAGACAAGTAGTCATTAACCTTTTAGACGATATTTTTTTTTATCTCAACAGCCACATACATACATACATACAAACTTTTCTTTTCATATGACCCTCCCTATAGTCGAGGGAACAACAACGACCAAACTTCGCTCTCTATTTGACTTCATACTCATTAGCTATTAGTTTTCTCAGCAAACATGATAGCTATCGAGCACTAAATTTTGTACTGTTAACTTGATTTATTGACTGATAATTTTGTACATAATACAGATCAAGAAATTATACTGATCATTTACAACAAAATACTGACTATTTAATGTGTAGTCTTATTGTTTATACTTCTGCTATAAAAAAAAAGAAAAACGTGTTTTTTTTAAATAATTCAAATATCTTTAAAAGTTCAATCATATTAAATAGAAATTAAAGAATAGATTAATTTTGTTCAGCATATTTTGGTCGAATAGTATTTCGAATAGGTAATGCTTGTTCAAATCCATGTGCTATTCGTAAAAGTATTGATTCTGACCATGCAGTCCCTACAAACATTAAACCATAAGGTTCATTATTTGTTTGATTAAAACCTAATGGAACAACAATTAATGGATAACCAGCAAGTGAAGCCATATCAGTAATATCATGATCAACATCAGGTATAATAAGTGCATCTAATTTGTATTGAATTAATCTATAAAAAATACAACTATTTAATTAATTAATATAAAATAACATACGTTGCATCGATTCCATATCGTCCAGCGAGTTGTCGAGATTTATTATATAGAACTGCATAATCATTAGCTGTCACATTTGTTTGATTTTCACTAGAGATAAACATAGTTTGATCTGGTAAATATTTAGGATGAAATTCTTTATCAGCATGTTTTATATTAAATTGAATAAGATCCTTTAATGATCTCATAGTAGTATTCTTAAGTTCAGATAAATAATTTGATATATCTCGACGAAAATTATAACTAAAAAGATCTAGGAAATATTTTTTTATAATTGTATCATTAATACCAGTTACATTAACTGGATCTATAATATATGCACCATGAAAACGCATTAATTCAATAGCTTTACGTACTCCATTTTGTCTTTCATTTGATATATTAACTCCTATTAAATAGTATTAGATTTATATTTTATTAAAACAAATAATTCAAAATTACCCTGACGTACAACACCTAAACGAATATGTCGAAGTCCTTCAACACCAAGTAAAAATTGTGTATAATTTTGATGACGAATAAATTCTGCTCGTTGTGTTGCATTATCTCGACTATCAACACCTTGTATCACTTCTAAACAAAATTGTTTTATTTTTAATTAATTATCAAAGTAATTTAATGAATATACCAAGTAGAAGAGCAACATCTTCAACGGTTTTACCCATAGGTCCAACTGTATCATGATCATATGAGATTGGAATAATACCTGAACGTGAAGTTAGACCAACAGTTGGTTTAAGACCTACAATATTTGCAAAACTTGATGGTTGAACAATACTTCCAGCAGTTTCGGTTCCTATAGCTGCTGCACATAAACCAGCACTGGTAGCAATAGCTGATCCACTACTACTTCCAGATGGATCTCCATCAGCGACATAAGCTGAACTAAAAGATATCAAATATTATTTTTGAAATAAATTTTTTTTTTTGTTTCGTTATAATAATTTACCTACTTAAACCACCTCGTGCTG
>JAJEKB010012375.1:0-16555 GCA_022393335.1 Macrotrachela quadricornifera | reverse complement strand
AAGTTTCAAGTCGAAATTCGAAACTCAGTTTTTTTAGTGTTCCTGAGGGGGACCACGGCTTTTTTCTTAACCACACAGTAAAAATGCAATATCTCGGCAATAATAAGCTAGCAGCACGAACTCTTTTCAGAGTATTCATAGATCATCAGGACCAACATGATGCACATACTCTTGACTCAAAAGCGAGGGGACACTTGGGAATGTTCCCTCGTAAGTGTTTTTTTTACCTTTAACATTAATATTTTGAAAAATGGAAGACATTCTAATCGAAATTTGTATCGAAAATATGAAAGTATGTATTAATGAATTAATTTGATTTATTATTCGTTAGATATTTAGATAAAATCTAATTATGATTGGAAACAACAACGTTCAATATATCAATCACTAGATGTCACCTTTTTTGCCGTTCTGTTATTTCGGTGTTGAATTATGCGAGAGAAAATATGAACATTCATTTCTCTCATGTCAAAGAATTTCGATGTTAACTTGTGTGCTGAAATGATGTTAAGTATACCGAGAAGATTAAAAGCAGTAATAAAATATCAAGGTAGAAGAATTCGTAAAGAAGATTATTGATTTTTTTTCATCGTCTGCTTGTTTTTCTTATCATTACTAATGATGTTAATACTAAACTAGATGAATATGTCGTTTTTTTTTATTTTTAAAATAAATTTATAGTCTCGAATATAAAAATTGAAATTTGATCATTTTTTTTCAAAAACTTCATCATTGCAGTGTATTCTTAGGACTAATACAAATCCATCGCAATCTCTCTTTGGTGATAGCTTAGAAGCTGCTCTTCAAAAATATATGGTTGCTATCTGTCTACCTTTAAATACAGCAATGATATAACAAAAATAAAAATGGGGCCTTCACTTATGAAACACCTATTATATTTTCTAATTTGAAAAGAGAGATAAGATGAAATGGTATTTATTGAAGGTGAGCTGTGAAACGATTGACAACAGGGTGCAATTTATTAACATGACACCAATCAGTATAACCTGTAATATTGTCTTTGAGAAGGTAATGTGGTTGATCAGAGGTATCGATGATAGTACAAGGCCCACGAAATCGAGCATCGAGTTTAGAACAATCAGTATGAATTTGAACATAAACAAGAGCACCTTTGCGATATGAGATATCACGACGATTTTGATTATATCTCCGTTGCCAAGAAGATTGATGTTGTAGTATGTTTATTCGTGCTGTAGTTGTAAGAACATGACGAACTCTTTTTATATATGGATAAAAGTAATGGGAGAGAGGGAGATTGATGGTCGGAGAGATTGGATCAAAGGGGCTTTTTGGGCAGCGTGCAAATGCAAGTTCATAAGGGGTCAGTTTAGTGGTGGAATGAACACTAGTGTTCGGGATTACCATGAACCAAAATAAATCGATCGATAAAAATTGAGCGGCAGTTTTAGCAGAACAATCGGGTACTGCATCAGCGATAACGTACTTGGACAAACTATCTGGGAGAATGATGACGTATCGATTGCCAAGAGCTAAAGGTAGTCGAACGGGCCCCCAAAAGTCCGTATGAAGAACTTGAAATACAGCGGATGGAGGTTCGATAGATATTAAATGACAATGAGGTTTTGTACGCGAGATATTATGACGAGCGCATTGAGAACAAGATGCAATATAGTTGCGGATAGATTAACGCATATTAGGCCACCAAAATTTGTCACGTATACGAGACAGTGTACGATGCACACCGAAATGTCCACTTAATGGATGATCATGATAGAAGTTGAGCACCAGAGAAATGAGAGATTTTAGAAGATAGGGCGCACGATTAGGGGAGTAGAAACAACATGAAATACGATGTCATCTATTAGGATAAATCGATCATCTGAAGAAGTCTGGTGAAGACACGCAACAATAGAAGAAATGATAGGATCAGAATGTTGTCAGCTTTGATGCGTGAAAGGCTAAGGTCAAGAGAAGAATTATTTGAAGGTAAGGTAGGCTGAGAAGTGACAGCAAATGGCATGTCATCATCTTCGTCATTGTCACTATTACTACGTGTAAATGGAGACGGAGGCGGTGGAGTGACCGTATATGGATGTGGAGCAGCGCGAGTCTTAGAATGAGTGACTACAGGAGAGATAATAATTGGATCCCAAGATTCAGTACCAGGAGACCAATCAGTATTGAAACAATCAGATTGAACAGGAGCGGCCTGCTGAAGAAGAGGCTCAGTAGGTGCGGAAGAAGAGGAAGCCAAAGGTTCATATCGAGTTAGAAAATCTGGTCCAACATTGTCAATGTCTTTCTTATATTTGATCGCAATAATTTGAGTTCGCAAGAGGTTTGTGATCAGTTTCAATAAGAATTGGTGAACTACCGATGCAGGAGCGTAGCTGCTCTAGACACCAACAAATAGCAAGTGCTTCACGTTCAGTAATAGAATAGCGCTGCTCTGTATCTAATAATAATCGAGATTTATAATAGCAGATTTTTAAACCACTAGAAGTATTCTGTTTAAGAACACCGGCGATACGAGTGATACTAACATCTGTAGACGGAATAAAAGGAAGAGAAGAATCAGGAAAGTGAAGAAACAGTGGAGTGGTGGTGAGTATCTTTTTGAAGTGTTCAAAGGCAGCTAGTTGTTCGGGTGCCAATAAAACTCATACCGTTTAGTGCGCGTCTTATTGGTGACTTTATGTAGAGAGGCGCAGCAATTTTAGCAAAGTCATTGATAAATTTTCGATAGTATCCGATTTTTCCGACAAATCGATTGGCTTGGGACAGCGTAAGAGGCGGTGGAATATCAAGGATAGCCTGAAACTTTTCTGGGGTTGGTTCACCAGTCGTAGAAGTAACTATGTGATCAAGGAAGTCGATTTGGCGAGCAGCGATAGTACATTTAGAAGAGGAAACTTTGAAGTGCGTCTCATCAAGAATAGATAGTATTTCAGATACATGACGCTTATGCTCTTCAAAAGAGTGGGAGAACACAACAATATCATCAAGATAGATGAGTACATAGTCCCAGCGACCGGTGGCAAGGAGATTGTTCATAATGCGCTGGAAACTAGCGGGAGCGTTCATGAGACTTTGTGGTAGTACGTTAAATTCGTAATGATCATCGGGTGTAACAAACACAGTCTTCTCTTTATCCGACTCAGCGATAGGTATTTGAAAATATCCGCTCTTTAAGTTAAGCTTAGTAAAATGACTATGTCCAGAAAGACGATAGATTAGTTCTACAGAGGAGGGTTGCGGATAAGCGTCTTTCTTTGTTATCGTATTAAGGCGACGAAAATCGACAAGAAAACGAAATGTTCTATCCGATTTCTTTTTTAAGATAACAGGGGATGACCAAGGTGAAGTAGACGGGCGTACAATATTATCTAGCATAAGTTGATCTACTTCTTGCTGAAGCTCTTTGTGTTGTTCAACAGTGCGATACTTAGGTCGTACCAAAAGTAGTGAGCCTGATACTTTATTCTCGTATAGAAGGCTTGGAGAAATTTTCTTTTTTTACCAATAGATAGAGCGTGTTTCACTCTATTTTTCTATACTATTTAATCAATATGAAACTGTTATCATAATAATAAAATTTCGATAAGATCGGTTTCTGTCGCATATGTGCTGGTAGCATGAAACCTCGTGTGTATTTTTGGAATAACGTTTCATAGAAACAAGATAGAGAACTGCGGTTTTCGCCGTTGGAAAGAGGAGATGAAGACGCATCGAATCATATATTATCGATTTTTATAACATGATTTCTGACGGTTTTTTTATTCAATTTTCTAACCGTTGGAAAAACGCTTGTTTCATGGAAAAAAGAAAAAGCAAAAAATTTGATAGAATATCCTAGTAGAGGTTCGTCTAGAATAGGTATTATCTATAAATAATTAAATTTAAAGACCTGAGTCTTTCGCAGTTTGTATATCTTCGATTAACGGTTTGAATGTGAACATGATTATTGAAAATTTACTGTAAACAACTCATGGAATAGATTTGCTCTTTAAAAGGTGAGCTAAAACATTACAAAAAGCAGGTTATAAAAATCGATAATATATGATTCGATGCGTCTTTATCTCCTCTTTCCAACGGCGAAAACCGCAGTTCTCTATCTTGTTTCTATGAAACGTTATTCCAAAAATACACACGAGGTTTCATGCTACCAGCACATATGCGACAGAAACCGATCTTATCGAAATTTTATTATTATGATAACAGTTTCATATTGATTAAATAGTATAGAAAAATAGAGTGAAACACGCTCTATCTATTGGTAAAAAAAGAAAATTTCTCCAAGCCTTCTATACGAGAATAAAGTATCAGGCTCACTACTTTTGGTATGCCCTAAGTACATGGTGTTGGTGCTTCTACAGTGTTGTATGTAAAAATCTCTATTTCCTTGTAGTTGTTGCTATTCTTCTTCTCCCTCCTCCTTTACCTCATTTAGTAGAACGTGTAAATACTCACGAGCGTGACACGAATAAAGCAAAAACAAAAAAAAAGTATTCTATTGATACATGCATTTTTACATAAGGTGGATATGAATTCACAATTCATATATACTTTCTGTTTTACTCGAGAACGATTGTGGTCACATTTGCCTTCACGGTACGTATAGTTGCTTCTTAATCACTAGTTCACTTGTTCTAATCTCATTTCTATCATTTTAGACATATCAAAATTTAAACATTCCGTTTACCTATGGTGAGGTAAAGACTATAGTTAGAGGACATTGATGGCGGCTTAGATCAAACCTGAGGCAGATTGTAATATTTTTTTAAAAATGTTAAATATCGAACCGGATTCGTCTAGACGCGATGTAATTTATAACCTCATCTTCAGTGAAACATTTCTTGCGTCTGGACGCAAGAAATGTTTCATTGAAGACTAGTTTCGATGAAAAAAATATTTTCATGGGCGTATGTCAAATTTGGCTTACTACGACTATGATCTCATCTAGAGCAACTATGAGGAACATATATTTTGCACTGTTCACCGGAAGCAATATTGAATTCTGTGGGGAAAAGTCGACAAAAATATTTTGGAAGAGCGAAACGACTTTCATCTTCACTGCAATTAATAAAAAATCGTTCAAGCAACTTCAATATAACGAATTAGACTCACTATTATCCTTTTATCTTTTCATTCTTCGTCACAATAAAATCAAAACAACTTTATGTCAGTTGAGATAACATTCGTCGAATGTGTTGATCTATGATCAGAATTTCAGGATGATTGGAAGGCAATGTCTGACGCAAAATTGTTATTGCTTTTTCATAATATGACAATGCTTCTTTTGGATCGTCCTTTTTCTCATAAACAATTCCCATATTCTCGAGTGTCATAGCAATCCATGGATGTTGTGGAGGAAGTGATATTTTGTACATTGTAAGGGAGAGATTGTAATGTTTTAACGCTTCATCATAGTGATTGAGATCTAGATGAACATTGCCAATCCATGTATGTGATGCGCCTAAGTCCGGATGACCCACAGGAAGATCTTTCTGGCGAATCGCTAATGCCTTTTCAAATAGACTTAATGCTTGTGAGTATTTCTTCTCCCTCTCGTAAATGACACCAATGTTATTTATACATCCAGCAACACGACGGTGATTTTCACCAAAAGCTCGTTTGTATATTGCTAATGCCTTGGTGTATGACGCAAATGCGTGTTTAAGATCGCCTTTCTTTTCATACACAACCGCAATACAATTGACAGTATCAGCGAGACTTGGATTATCTGAATTTAGTATTCGCATTTTAAGTTCAAGCGAGTTATGAAACAACTCTAGACTTGTATCATAATCACCTTTCTCTTGAGCTACTCGAGCTAAACCATGATAACAAAGAGCAATCCATGTATGATCACCAGGTAATAGCTGATTGAGACAACGCCGATAATATTTCTCAGCATCATCAAATTTACTCATTCGATGCAACACATTACCGAATGAGATCAGATTTGTTTCTTCTTGTTCATCTTGATTCCTGATATTATTAAAGATCGGCTTCAAGTCAGTCTCGGTGCAAAAACTTAATCGAATGATCCATACTTGATCATCGTCAATACATATGTTATTAAGTCGAAAAATTGATCCTATCATGAACAGAACTTCTTCTTCTTCTGGAAAATAACTTAAAGAAGAGATTTGTGCAAATGGTTTGAGGGAATCAACTCGAGGATCAGCATCAATTTCAAACAAGATTCGTTCCAATGAATTTGAAGGAATTGAATCAGTGAGAAAGAAATGAGCTAATCGACGATCGAGGCTTGTTGAAAGAAAGGAATTCATTGAAATGAATTTTCCAACAGATTCTTCCAGTATTTTTAGTTCGTCCTTCGATATCAATTGACCTCGATAAGCCATCAAAAGAGATGAACATCGATGCTTCTCAAGTTGTTTACCAAGATCACGGATAAAAAAACGAAATAGAAAGAGCAAGTTGATGTTCTGTACGCGAAGAGCTTTATTCAACATTCGATAGACAAATGAATCTCTTGTGTACCACCATAGTGCTCTCTCATAGGAATAGTCTTGTTTGAACTCTTGAATAATGGCTATTTGACAATTGTCACCGTCATATGCCTGTTGACAAATAGAAATCAGTTCATTTTTATCATTTTCATTTGTTTCCATTCGAAAAAGGCAATCAATCAAGAGTTGTGAATGAATAAACTGGCCATTGAGTCCAATTGTCGATTGTTCTTGTTCAAGATTGCTGTTAAAGATGCTAATTGCAAGGGGTTCATCTATTTTTCCCTTTTGTGCCAATTGCGCGGAACGGGAAGAGTTATCGGGATTTATCATTATTCGTTTCATCTAAAATAGAGAACGACTTTCTGTTGAAATCGATGAACACATGACAACCTAGGTGAATCGATCTGATCCGTAGATCCTACAGGAATCTGTTGGATCCGATATCGGATTGCTCCAGATTTTATCGGAAACCTATGCAAAACTGACCAGAACCTAACCCACTTTGACCGAAATTCTAACTAATGGATTCCGATCCGGATTATACCAGAAAGGATTCGATCGGTTCCTGTTGTATCTGCTTGTCAGATATTGCCGTAATCGCTAGGATCCATTGACAGAGAAATAGCTGGTAAGGTAAAGTTCCGACTGAATAGAGTCGAACTTCGCCGGAAGGGGATTGGATTTCTATCGATTTCACGAGGATTGATCAAAATTTCACAAATATTATATTCAAGTTTTTTCAAGATTTCGTCACGATTTCATCAAGATTTCTTCAGTATTTCTTAAAATTTGATCACGATTTCGTAAAGATTTCATCTGGATTTCTCACAATTCATCAGGATTCCATTAAGATCTCGGCAAGATTTCTCGAGGATTTCTCAAAATTTCATCAGGATTAACTCAAGATCTTTCAGAATTTCATTCGGTTTTGATCAGAATTTCTTAAGATTTCATCAAGTTTTTTCAATGATTTTGTCAAGATTTTAAAAGATTACTACTGTTACAACTATGGTTATTCGTAGAATGACGTAATGCCTATACTGCGATCCTCCCTAAAATTGTCCAATGTATATGTTGGGGACAAAATTGAAATTTGGTCAAATTTGAAATTCGTTCAGACAGAATTAGAATTGAAGAATTACACTTTCTAAGTCGACTCTTCATAAACAAATCTTCAAAGGAATTCCTATCGCGAGTGCCTGGTGAGTTAATGAGGAATAGAAGGACTTCCAAAAGATTTTGGTGAGATTCCTTAACACATTCACCACGATGGGGTCCACCAGTGGACCCCACTTTGCATTTCATATTTTAATCTCTAAATACGTTTTATTAAAAAAGCAACATATACCATAAGATTCAGCGTGAAAAGCTCTACAATCTCCATAGTAAAGCTTATTTTAATGGTATAATTTTTCTTTTCAAAGAAAGTAAAACTGTATTTAACTTGTTCTCAAAGTTGCGAAACGGTCATTTTTTCTGCACGAATGTGAAATTTCATTTTTCTTGTTGCATCTTTTTATCACCTAATATTATTTCGTAAGAAAAAAAAATATAGCACAAGATGCAGTGTGAAACGCTCTACAATCTACATCGTAAAGTTTATTGTTTGTTTTCGAAAAAAGTAAAATTCTGTGCAATCAATTTTCGCAACCTCAAGAATTGGTCCCACACAATTTTAGTTTATTTTGAAAACAAAAAGTACACAATTGAAATAAGTTTTATGATGTAGATTGTAGAACTTTTCATGTTGCATCTTGTGGTGTGTTTTGTTTTCTAATAAAATGTATTTAAAGATGTTAGTTTCTATGGAATTTGAATTGTGGTGAATGTGTTAAGGACACCTCCTCTTTTTTTTGTCGAACTTTTTGAAAAAATTTTTTGTTTATATGCGCTGTAGATAGATCATCTACTAGTATTTTAATCGTCGTTTAATCACCTCAATCTGTCCCTTCATTTCATTGCTATCAGAAGGCCATGGGAAGCTGTCTTCTAAAAAAAGATTTTTGAAAAACTTTTTTTAATGTGCTCAGTGGATTTCACATGAAAAGTTGTTCATAAAAGTGTTGAAAAAAAATCAGACCGGCCTGAACTTATCTTTCATTTTTCTCAAAAACTGACTTCTCACCCATGCTACACGGTTGGGCCACGATAACCTCCCTTTAACTTCGTCTGATTGGGCTGAAATTTTTATCACAGATACTTCGAAGTATTCTCTAGAGGTAAAATCGGTCGCTTTAATTTCTGCTGTTTTCATCCGAACTTATATGATTTTGAAGGTCACAGACTTGGCTGTGGCAAAAGCGTTTGTATTTTTTTTATAAAAAAAAGAAAGGGTGATTTTTAAAAAAGCTGAAAAAAACCTCTGCAATACATCCATAGGTATTCCCAAAACGTTTTCAGCTTAATCGGACGAAATTTAATGAGGAAAACCGATAACACAATGAGACCCTATGAAAAATCCTTGATTCACCAAAAAATCCAAAAAGACCCCTTTTTGAAAATTTTTTCCTTGAACACGTGTCTCATCAATTTGGGTCCCTTATCTGTGGTTAAAATTTCAGCTCAATCAGTCTTGACGTCTCTGAGATCTTAAAATCACGAAAAAAGAAGGGAGGGTACCATTAAGAACTTTGTAGGAAATCCCTCTGGAGATGATCAGTATTACCAGGGTCTCTCAAAGAAGCCACCATTAGAATTTCATGAGAATGTTAGACTTATGCAAATTTTTGAAGAGCACCTTATTTGGAAACTCCCCTGTGAATTTTAGAGAGATTCCTGAAATATGCAACTTCCTAGAGAATCCGTTAGAGATAGTCGGCTTGAGTTTCTTTGAACAAAACGGAAATTCGAGTTTTGTCCGGACATAAGTGAAATTTTGATTTTGTCCAGAAAAAAGCTGGTCAAAACTAGAATTTTAATTCAGTCCGAACAAAATTAAAATTCTAATTCTGTCCGGACAAATTTCAATTTTGTCCCCAACATATATATATGTACTAGGAACAAGTAACGCGCCGGCCCATCGGGCCTGGCTTATCTCAACTCTGAAATGCGACAAAATATAGAACAACAATAAATTACCGCCACTCTTAGAAAAACCTCCCAAACCATAGAGGTTGTCCTGCTTTGATGACAGAGGTAAAAGTTGAAAAGTTGGTTTGATCTTTCATATTCCGATTTTTCATTCGTACTTTTGACCTTCCGACTTAACAAGATAATAGCTTGTGATACCACTTTTCGGTGCTTCCACATATACTGCATCTCATTCTTACACTCATATCAGTTGCTTCACTCTCGTCTTCAACTAGGGGATGGCAGTTACGGTTATCGAACAGTTACTTTACCGAGTAAGAGTAAGTATTTTCACTTACCATTATCAGGCAACTGGTAACGGATTTCAGTTACAAGCTACTTGATAAAGTAACAGTAATCTGCTACTCCTACCTTCAACTATCTCACCTTTATTTTTACTGTTCCCTCTACATTACACTTTCACTCTAAACTTACCTATCCACTCGGTCTAACTTCTCATAGATTCTCCTCACAAGTCACCTGTGCACATTTGCCACCATTTCATGGTAATACTCCTCTGCACCTCATATTTTTATCTATAATCTACTCATTATCACTTTTCTACTGACCCGCACCTCTCGTATTTAAACCTTTCATCCTTAACCTCACGATCTTTCATTCCTATCCATCTTATCTTATATGTATTACCTTCGCTTTACCTCTTCCGCAGCCTCACTCTTCCATCCTCAATCTACTCATTTTCATCAGTCACTTCATCTGTACCGATTCAACTCGTACCTGTCACAGTCACTCTCATAGATCATACTTCCCCTTCCACGTCATTTCACTCTGATGACCTCAACATTATCTATCTATCTACTATATCCTTTTACCCAAAAATCATCCAGTATCCTCGCGCTACATATCCGTACCGCTCCCATTCAAACTCTCCACCATCATCTTACGGCTTCCCCATCCCGTTCACTTTCACTGCATCAACTTTGCTATAACTCTTCCGAATATCTGATCCTCTCACATTCGATTTACTCACCACCATATTAGCTCTCATCTATGAAGCTCCTACTCCCACCTATCTTCATCGTCCACATAGTCTCTTTTTCTCCTTCCGCCTCGCTGTTATTGCACTAACGTCACCCTCACCCTCAACTCAATTGTTCTTCTCACTGGTACCGTTTAAACTCAATTCTCTCCAACAGCTACCGGAATCTGTATTTTTGGGATTTTTTAATAAATCCGTATACGTCTTTAAATAAATCCAGCACTATCTTGTGGGTGAGGGTGAAGGTGTTCGAAAATCTTGATACAGTTACTAAATCCGAATAAAGTCTGCGAACGAAAGAAATTTCAAAAAAATAAAACCCCATATGCCCTCATTCTTTCAAACATTCGTCTGCATATTCGCCTGAATTATACCTTGTCAACCTGATCTTCGACCTTTCGATAGCTTACCCTTCTAGAATCAATCTGTCTATTATCATCCTCCTTCTTATTCATACCGCTCCGAATTCCGCTTCTTACCATAGCTTCTACTTTCATGCCCTCTTCCCCTTCACCGTGTGGACCTCAACTTCTCGTGCTACTACCATACCCTCCACTATCCAATTGGCTACAATCATCATCCCTCTGTCCACACCACTCCAACTCAGATCTCTCACCATCACTTTAAAATCTTCCTACCCATCCGTCGTACGACAATATATCAATCCTACCTATTATTCTTTCATTACTTGCTCTCCTTTTCAACCTACTCATTGTCACATTCTCCGGGACATGTTTCATTCGCATTCAATGCCTCACCAAACTTGGTTACAGCTTTCTGTCCTCAACCATTCCTTCATCTGGTTGCATCAAATCCAACTTTAGCCCCACTCCACTATCTTACACTACCTTTCTCAACGTACTCACTACAACTTTCAGCTTGCTCGTACTGCCCTACCCAAAGTTCTCACCATCACTCTCACAAACCCTCCCCTTTCCCTTCCATTTCTGTTCAACATGAATTCCATTCTACTCCTTAATCTCCATATACGAGCAAGCACATGTAAAGGTTATACACTCGAGTAGACGAAAATGCGAAATAGTCTTTTGATATATCTACTCATGGCTTTCACTCAGAAAATCGACTTTCAATTTTCGAAAAACTCACTTTAGAATTGAGTTCCTCGACCTGCAAAACGTTTTGTCAAATGTGATGAAGCACCAATAGAAGCACAGACAAACATTTAAAGCTGTGAAGACTTATTTTTTTAACGTTTACTTGTCACACACACAATAGTTGCAAAATTCTATTACCTGAATACTTTTCGTGAATCTTTCTTCTAGAACTCGACTTCTATCAGTTCCTGATCTACGAACCGGCGTTCAGGCAAATCGAAGTCAGATTCAAACTTTCGAGCCGGATTGATCCCTATGAAGCTGTGTTTCTAAAAGCTATATTTCTCTTGATTCGCAGTCGACCAATAGAATTTCGAGTAAAATTGACTTTACATTCGAGCTCTTCACCCCGAAAACCATTTCCCCACGCTGAAAAATCTCAAAATATGTCTTCTCTCATCGAAAAATAAGAGTTGCATTTTCGACCAATCAGAGCGCGGACAAACCGACGAATAACTTCCGTTTTTCATACTCATTCTTTCACCATACTAAAAAAGGAGAGAATAGCGATTGTCTATATCGTCGAAAACAGCACCCCCACTATGTTCAACAGAATACCAACAACACTAGGCTTCTCATGCACAATAACGAAAAAACAACTTTCCTCAAATCGAATCGCTCCATTTTCCAACCAATCGAATGCACATATACCAACCAGCACTTTTTGTTCTGTATACTTGTCCTTTACCGATGCAGAATAGCAGTTGAGAATCCACGGACATCCTATAGTGTAACAGTTGAGTACCTACGGTTATCCATATACTATGGCAGTTGAGGCCTTGAGAGTACCTCCATAATATAGCACTTGAGGACCCAATAATGCCTCTAATATACAGTACTTGAGGACCTGTGGATACGCCCAATATACACTATTTATAATCCCATCAATTCAACAAAAGCTGTCTTTTGATTGGTTCAAAAAATTTATCCACCAGAACGTGGACAAACCGACGAGCAGTTTCCGTTGTCAATATCCATCCCTTCAGGATTGAAAACTAGTTGCTTATGTTGGGAATTGGCTCGTATTAATAGAACTGGTTCAAAATGAAAGGTATCATCAGCGTAGTTATTAGTGTCTAGCTAATTTGAATGAATGAATTGTGCACGAAGAAACAATTTACAGAAAAAGAGCAATTGAATACATGTTGAGAGTGATTTTAGGATCTTTTGTGTCCGTTTCAAAAAGCATGTTGACACCTTAATGTGAAAAGAAGTACGTCCTCAGACATAGCAGGCATATTTCATAAGACGTGTCTTATTGTATGTCATCAGAAATATATTTTTTTCAATTGTGAATGAGATCTTCCATGATAAGAACGTGCCAGAGTTCCCAGAAGGAAGCGTATAGATGAAACGAGATATTAAGTAATGGACACCAGATTTTTACGAAAGATGTTCTTATTTCAGGAAGATCTCTTCATGTGCAACAGTTTTGAATATGGATCGCGTTAACTAGGTCCTGTGACTGTTGCAACGAATATTTTTCAGGGAGAAAATATAACAGGTATCTTTACAACACGCTTCAAAGGAGCCTTAAAGAGATCTCAAGACACGCTTTGTAATTCAGAAAACATTTTTATTTGTAAACTGTTCTTTCCTATTAGCTTTCTTCATACCTTGTTCAACTCAGGTTCGATGCATCGATAAGATGACGAAAACAAAATATTACCTATGATAAAAAAGCTTAAATGTTAATATGTGCATAAATGCTTAAAAATCAAATTTTCAGTGGAGTCTTCTAGACTGTCTTTTGCTTCGTTTGTCTAAGGGGAATCTTCTAATATAGGGGGTCTGCTAATGTGTCGAGAGCTTTACTTCGGAGAAAAAATTTTGCTAGACCTCACCAGATTTGGAAACGTTCCACTGTCCCTAAGCTCTAATATATAATATTTTGTTCCGTGTTAAATCATTCACCCTTCTATATGTAATATTACTTTACAGAGACAAAAATTCAACTTTTTTATTTATTTTCTTATCTCGAAAGTGTAATTGAAAAAGCACAACAGATTAATTCCATTATCCGAAGAATATGATGGTGCAGATTAGGTTACAATTCACATATATACATGAATGAAAAAAACAATTTATGAGATAAACTTTGTATCATATAGAGTATGAAGGCTAACAAACAGAATTTTTTATGGTCTTAGATCGCAATATGTAATAAAACAAACGCTGAAACCTCGGATTTAAATCCGAAAGTTATGTGTACTTCAAAAAGCGAATAAGACAGATGAGTTATCCAAGAATGTGTCGAGTAGAGCACGCCGGATCCGGATCTGAAAATTGTAAGTTGATCTAGTATAAGTAAGTTCTGAGTCTGTAAATTATTATTGATTAGAAAAACTATTCACTATACACAATAATTCTTGCTTTGATTTTCTTTAGTTTTTGTTTATCTTCTTCAGAAAACGGTGAATTTATTTATGAATAAGTTAGAATTTTGTATTTATTACAAGGATACTCATTATGATGCTATTTTACCTTTTCAAGATAACCCTCAACAACTTCTACCATGTTTTGACTTAATAAACATGTGTTTATAATATGAAATATAATTTGAAACAAGCTTTAATTAAAAGAGGAAATTTTTATTTATGTAGATAAATAAAGTCTTCAGAACTCACTCTTCACCACGTCTCATCTGACAAAAAAGAGAACATCCGCGCAGTCTAAGGGGCACTTCCTTAGTGCGCTCAATGATGAATTTTTTTAGACAGATTGATCAAAATCAATCTATCCAGAACAAACAAATATCGCACAGACACACTATTAAGGTATATGGTTTTTTCATGGTTTTTCGCAAGTGTGATATTGAATAAATATTAACCGTAGCATATCTAACCCTATTATTTTGCATCATTTTATAGCTCTTAACGAGTTCTATCCACTCTGAAAAAATTGATATTGGTGATATGGAAAACAAAGAAATATCACACTGACGCATTGTCAAGATATATGAGTTTTTCATAGCTTTTCGACACTGTCATACAGAAGAAATCTTGTCCGCAACCCATTTACTCCTATAACTTAGCGTCACTTTGCAGCCCATGAAATTCTCTATCTAATGGTATGTGATAGTTGAAGTTTTATTTTGATTATAATAAATTTTTTCTTTAAAGAAAATTAAAAAACCGTATAATTTGCACAGGGTATAGCTAGTTTTCATAATAATCTCCCCAATATAAATAGCTATCGTGTTCGGATTTTTTCCATTTTATAATTCTTTTTAGTTGCGACAAAATCATGCATCTAGAATAGCCCAAAACCGCTAGTCACCTGAGACATATTTAGGCACATTGGCCTTAAGATACGAATTTTGTGCACTTTGGGACCGTGTTTAAGCAACTTTCACTTGAAAGAGGACGAATCGATTCAAAATTAATATCATATTCGAAATCAGCATTAAAAGCTGAGTCGATTTATATATGTTGGAAATAATTCTGAGAAAAAAAATTTTTTTTTGAAAAAATCCCTGTGCCCCCCTCAGGGATAGTCTGGTGAATAATGACAATTTTTTCGATAACTCAGTCATTTCTTGATGGATCCTTCTCATCATCGAACTCGACCGAGATATTGATGAGACAATTCTGTGCACAAAATTTCAGCTCAATCGAATGTAATTGTGAAGAGTTATCGTGTAAACGGCCGGACGGACGGACACACTGACCGATTCTATATGTGTACTCACTTTTTGAGTACACAAAAATGGATTCGAAAAAAATTTCGAAAAACTAACATCAGATCCGAGTTCCTCGGTCCAGATTATCCTTTGGTCAAGTTTTGAAGAAAATATTAATAGAATGTTTTTTTGACCTTGTATGGACATACAGACAATCAATCAAGCAAGCAAACAAACAATTTATTCTTGCTAGATTACAAGAAAGAGAATATGTTGCATTTTGATTTGAGATGAAGAGCAAGTATACAATCGTCAAAATTTATTTTTAAGACGCATACGAGAAAATCTTTTATCATTAAATTTATTTGAAAGTGGTACAAATGATATAAATATAATTCGTTATGAAAGATTTTCAACACGTTTATATATATATCTTCTATTGACTACAAGTAACGCTTGTCTGAAGACTCGCTCAACTCTTTCTCGTAGAAGTCGCGTTTCTAAACTATCGTCATGCTATTCATTTATAAAATTAAAAGAACCAAAGCCAGACTGAAGTTCCTCGACCTCAACTGCCTTTGATCAAACTTCGTAAAAAACAAATGCTTTTTGTTAAAAATGTATCGTTTGTTTGAAAAAATGATACTCAAAAAATTTTTATGCAACTGATTTCAGATTTGAATTCCTCGTCCTCGATTACCCTTCGACCAACCCATATAAATTTTTTTTTGCAAAAAAAATGATCCTTTGTGTAAAAAAATGGATCCGAAAAAAATTTCGAAAAACTAATATCAGATTTGGATTCCTCGACCCTGATTACCCTTTGGTTAAATTTTAATGGATAATCTTAATAAAATATTTTTTTGACCTTGTGCGGACATACAATCAATCAATCAATCAATCAATCAATCAATCAATCAGACAATTTATGTTTGCAAGACTCTTCTCTACGAGAAAGAGAATAATAATTATACAAATAAGTCTTAATATTATTTTAACTGAAACAAATTTAAAAAAAGAAGATTTACCTATACAAAATCAATATGAAAGATTATATATATTATATTCTAATAGAGTTGAATGTCCATGTAATGATATATCAATAGAATATAAAGAATTTATCAAAATAGATCTAAGTTTTCATCAAGTATGTTCAAATGATTTTATTAGTGATGTTTGGATAGATTTTTTATTTGGTGATGGATTTTGGGGATTTCAAATAAAACCTGATCTTCGTGGACGTGGTGCTGCATATTTTGGATTACTATCAACATTATGTGATCTT